>LOJH01045059.1:0-13668 GCA_001685095.1 Ellobius talpinus | reverse complement strand
ATCTATGAACCACAACAGTGACCAGCCTATTAAGATTTCCTCAATGATGCAATAATGGCACATAACTTAAGGGGAAAACAACAAACAACAGCTCACTAATTGGATATAGGTCTTCTCGGTAATAGTAAATGCACCTCTGGTAGTATAAATCTAGCCAACGAGAAAGGGCTGGGAGGTTATGAATCCTATAGGAGAACTTTCTACAACAATTTTCTACATAGCTATACCTTCACCTGTATGTGGAAGCTTTCTTTTGTAAGAGATGGAGGCAGTAATAAAACCACAATGCACAAAATGTAGAGCAGAAGATACTGTGTGAGTCCATGCCTCAGTTGCTGTATCTAGACTACAATGGCAACATTTAAGGTTCAGGTATCATTGTGGAAGAGAGAATGGAGTGACAGTAAGAATGAGAGGGCCAAGACACTTGCTAAGAGACAATTGTCTTATAGATATGTCAGGGATAGTGCTCCTGTCAACTTTCAACACTATGGTTGCCTAAATAAGATCTGCATAAGGACTCCTCCAAGTGGCATGCCAACATGCACGGAATTCTGACTTCATCACAACACCCCATCCTCAGATGAAGAACTACAGGTGACTGAAGGAAGGTAAATCATTTTTCTCCAAGGTTAGGGTCCAAGTGGTCAGCTCTAAATACACGCACATTCTAGCAACACTAAGTGAAATCAGTAGGTTGTACATGTGTATGTGTGTGTGCGTGCATGTATGTGTGTATTTTCTAGAAAAGCTCGTGAACTTAGGAATGAGTGGGAATTATGAGAAGAGTTTTAGAGAGAAGAAACAATGTAGAAATAATGTCGATAGTGTGTACACATGTATGGAAGTAGCTGGCATAACTACAAATTTATGTACCATCTGGCCAAGCTATATAACATCTGGGCATATACTCAAAAGACTTTATATCTTTCCCATCCTTGCTTTTTACTGCCCTATTCACAATAACCCGGAAATGGAATAAGACTAGCTACCCATCAACTGATAAATAGGTAATGAAAATGCCATACATATAACAAATGGAAAATTACTCAGTTCTAAAGGAAACTGAAATAATGACTTTTACAGACCAATTAACATAACTAGAAAAATTATACTGTCAGGTCACTTCCCTACCAAAGATATGAGCTACATTTTTTTTCTCTCATGTGAGGGACCTAATATTAAATCATCTGTTTTATATGTTTAACATGGTTTACTCATGGAATTTAAGAAACTGGAAGTGGGCCATTGGCAAGGGGATACATTTAGGGGAGCGAACCCTAAAATAAAGGTTACATGGAAATAGAGATTTGGAGTACTTTGCATAGAAAGGTTCAATCACATAACTGGCTCTTGGGAATGAATAGATAAGGGACCAGAGGAGATCTTAATTAAAATGTTAGTACACATGAAGATGCTCCTGGAGAAACTATGGTCTTTCAAACCAGGTAGAGCATGGAAGACATTGGTGGTCTATCCAGTCCTAGACAGACCTTGCTACAAGTTGAACTACCAGGCCATGTGTAGTCACTAATGTAATAGGAATGAGGTTGTTTATAATATTGAGGAAGTGCTATTTTGATTGCTTTTGTGGGCTGTTTCACAAAACAGACTCTATTCCTGGAAATATAAACTTATTTATAACCTATGACTGACCAAGAATCTATATAGATCAATATAGAGTCATTTTAAATATGCCTCAGAATGGGATAGCTGAAGAACAGGTTGGGTCTATTTCTCTGCACCAATATCCATAATGACTGAGCCAGTTTGAACTTCCACACATTGGGAATAATTGTACCGCTTTTCCTGAATCCACTTCAGCATTTCTTGTCAGTTTCTTTTATCTTTTCTTTTTTCTTTCTTTCTTTTGTTCCATCATTTTATCCTTCCTTCCTTCCTTTCTTTTTTCTTTCTTTCATATTGGCCATCTTGACTGCGCTAAGATGAAACTTCAATTTATTTTTAATTTTCATTTTCCAGAAGACTATGGATGTCTTTCAGTTTTTAAAATATTTTTGCAATTTACATTTCTTCTTTTAAGAATTCATTTTAGTCTCATATGCCTATTTTTAATTAGGTTGCTTATTTTCTTGGTATTTAAGATTTTGAGGTTTTTTATATTTTCTAGACACCAATGCTCTGTGAGATGTATTATCAGTAAGGATAATTTCCTAATCTATAGACAGCTTTCTCACTGAAAGTGTGGTATCCTTTGCTGTGGAAAAGCTGTTTAACTTTATGCAATCATAATTGTCAATTGCTGACCTTCATGCAGGTATACCAGGGCCCTATTTAGAAAGTCCTTTCCTGTGCCTATAGAATAAAATGTTTCCCTACTTTCTCCTTTAACGTATTTTGGTAACAGACTTTATTTGAGATTTTTGATCTATATGAGGTTGAATATTGTGCAGGCCAAGAGATAATGGTCTAGTTTTATTTTTTAAAAAACTTTATTTTTTGATGATACTATTGTTTCTCCAATGTATATTGACTACGCCTGGTCTTTTTTGTTTCCCTATACAGTTGTAGATTATTGTTTAAGTTACTGGGGAGAATTGAGTTAGAAATTTGATGAGGATTTCATTGAGTACAAAAACCTGATTTTTTGAAAGGCTAAATTTCACAATATTTGTATTATAAATCCAAGAGCATAGGAGGACTCTCTGTCTTTTGATTTCTTTTTTTCTTTCTTTCTCTTGGGTCTTAAACTTTTCATTGTATAAGTCTTGCAGTTCTTTGGTATGATCTTCATTCTTAAAAGACAAGTGACAGAATCTGTGTACACAACTACCAACTAATGATTCAATAGTGAAAATGAATACACAAATGGATTTATTTCAGAAATATCAAAAGTAAATATGAAATTCACAGGAAAAGAATTAAGATAAAATAATAATTATGAGTGAGGCAAGTCAAATTCAGAACTACTAGTGCTATATATTCTTCTTCAAATGAGCATACTAGCTTGGAGTATTTAGTTGTCTGCTTTAAAGTGGAGTGCATACAGAAACCATGGAACAAGTCCGGTGCAATTTCAAGAGAAGAAGGAGAGAATGTGAGTTGTATGAATGGTACAAATGCAATAATGAAACAGGGAGAAATGAACTGTCTGGGAGATGGGAGGACAACACAGAGAAGGGAGTATGGAGAGGGCTATCTAAAGACTTGTAAAGTTATTATGGAAATTATTCTATTGCATTAGATTCTTGGAATGCATACAAATTAACATTATAGTGATGGATCAGATGGTTCTTATGTAATTGGTGTGTTTGTGTGTTTGTGTGTGTGTGTATGCATGAAACAGTGATCAGTGAAAGCAATGAAAAGGGACATGGGATTGAAAGAGACCAAGGAAAGGTGGGTATATGAGAAGGCTTGGTAGGAGATAAAGGAAGGAATTAATATTAATATTTTTAAAAAGGAAGTAATTTTTTTAAAATATAAAAATTCAAAAAGAAAAGTAAATTTGTATATTGAATTCAGGTAATAATGAATGATGATTAATAGTAATATTTTCTAAAAGTAAGTAATTTTTAAAATATAAAAATTCAAAAAGGAAAGTAAATTTGTATATTGAATTCAGGTAATGATGACTAATAATAATAAATCAAAGGATAGATAAATAATAAGTACTTGTTGAATGAATAAATCTTATCTATTGTTTCATCCATATGACCACTCTGAGAAACAGATTCCTAAATTTACATTCAAAGTGTATTCTAATGGATAATATAACATAATTTCAGTGCAAGTATGTTAATTTACTTTGTGAACATTCAGCTTCATGCCATAATATACTGTTTTCTCTCTACTTTCTATCATATTACTTTACTTTGTTCCCATACAAAATATCATTTTGACTTACATATCAACTGTATGATTGCTTATGTAGGATTTTATGTAACTTTGTAAGATTTTAGGCCACTAAATGATAAAACATTTCTGATATTTGCCTCATGAGCATGATTTAATTCATATAATATGATTGTCTCCATTTTTATTCAAATAGTATCTTTTTTCTTGTTCATACTTTTAGAGAATTCAGTTGAACATATATACCACACAAATGATGATAAAAAAGATAATTTTGAAATTATTTATTTTGTATGTACATGTACTATTATGGAATGTTTTGTAATAGTAGAATATAGTCTTAGCTAGCAATAAATCCTTGAAATCATGTCATAAGTCAGTGGGGCCAAAATTTTCTGTCTTTCAGCCCTCTATTTGATTCTCAAAAGTAAAGGAATGAATATCCAGTAAAATGAAAGGGAAGAAATATTATAGGAATATTCATCTGCACATGCTTACTATGTGACACCTAAATCATCAAAGGGTAATTGTAACGTACTAAATATTGTGAAAAAACGTTGAAGTTGACCATCATCCAGAGAAGCCTTGTCAGACACATCGTACAAAGTGCATACGGAGTTGGTGGTGATGATGCTAAGGTAACAAGAATGCAGAGGAGCAGTCTGAAGACAGTTGGAGATTAATCATAAACTACTCTCAACTTAGGTCCTAAGATACTTTAGGTTTAGAAAGCTTCCACAGAGCTAGGATAGTGTAGAAATTCTCTTCTACACATGTTGTTTGTAAGACCCCAATGTGTTGAGACATAAGAAGTGTCTGACTTCATTAAGGATCTCAAGAGTCCAAGTTTTGTCATAGGCTGTCAAAGATATTAATGGAAAATGTCTCTCCCACATTCTCACAACTCAACACACATTGATATTCCCCAATTTTTAAGTACATAGTGACATAGTATGCTTAAATTCTGTTATTTGTGAAATATTTGGAGGCAGCATGTCAATAGTTTAAATAGTATTTTTTTAATTAAGTAAAGACATATTAACAAATTGTCTACTCAGATTTGGCATTTATTAAGTAAGTTTTTTTAAAGAAGAGAGCTATCACACCATGCAATCAAAGAGAATATTTTAAAGGTGGTTAAGCCAATGCATCATCAAGGACCATCTCAGAAGCCAATGGGAAGAAGGGCTTAGTGGAGATTTTTCTTATTGTTAGAGAATTCTACATTTGAAGACCTCTTTGGGAAGATTCTAGAAGACTGGAATTACCAGTATTCCCCTAATAGTATGGCTTTAAAATATATTAATATCTAAACTTCTTTTTGCTATGATGAGTCTTCTTGCATTGTTCATTTTGTTTATGCAGGTAAAAAGTTTTAAGTTCACACTTAAGTTATCTGGTACTCCTTAAGTGAGAATAATAGGGTTTCTTTGTAGGCAAGTTTGTCACAATATATCAGTCACTTTATGATGCAAAAGTATCCACTCCATCCAATACCCAATCAAGTGCCCACTGATTTTTTCCTTTTATTGAAAATATTTTTTTCTTACATAGTATATCCTGATTGTGAGTTCCCCTAATTCTACTCCTCCTAGGTCCTTTCCATCTCCTCTCCCATCTGGACTCATCCCTCTTCTGTCTCTCATTAGAAAACAAACAGGCTTCTAAGGGAATATGATGTGATAATGTGATATGACACTATACTATATGCTACAAATATATTATGATAATATGTATAACAAAAACAAATACATTGGAATTGTACAAAGAAAAAAAATAGAAAGAAAAGGTCCTAAGAGAAAGTACAAGAAACAGAGACCCACTCATTCACATATTCAGGAATTTCATAAAAACATCTAGGTTGTTTCAAAATCTGACTATTACAAATAAATCAACAATTAATATGGTTGAGCAACTATCTCTGTACTAGAATGGTGTTGAGAATGGCTGGGTTAAAATGTGTAACATACAGTCTTCAAAATGTCTTTATCATGAAGTCCTAAGCTGTTTTCCTGTATATACCATTCCTCCCTTTTATTAACTGACCTATCTTTGAACTGTTTAAAAATGATGTATAACATTTGAGAATCTGAGAAGTATTTGCTAATTATCACTCCCTAACTTGGCCTCAATGTCTTTTATGCTCTTTAATATTTGCAAGTCAATGCAACAAACTTCCTTTTACTAAATATCAACAACATCTAAGGTGAAAAATGGAATTCAAAACTAGCCCACTTGTTGAAGAAAAAAGAAACAAACTTAAGTCAAACATTTCCTTGGCTATGTCTTAAAGGGATTTATATCATAATAACAAATTAAAATAAAAGTTAAAAATTGAAGAAAGACATGATATAATTACATTTTAGGAAATATTGAACATTTCAGGAGACTGTCCAATATTCTTGTTACACAGGTTGGTAGCTACTTCTTCCTCTCCCTGTGAAGGTACATTGCTTGAAATTTGGATTATGATGCATTATAATTAAATGTATAGTATATCTCGGGTTAGAGTTGTGGTGCCTAATAACTTCGTGATATGATGATATAAAATGACTTAGAAGAAAAACTTCTGGGCAGAGTTCTCAGAGAGATTCTATATCTGGCTACTTTAGCAGCACAAAAAGCATCTCAAATGTGGGCAGCAGCACTCCACGGGCTGGGTCTCAGATGCAATGACAAGGACAAGGAAATTGCAGCAACAGGATCGTACCCTATAGCTTCCTGTTCTTGGAAGAAGTATGACTAGCTGTCTCACCGGTCCCATCATATTCAAGAATTCCCCTTGCACTATGAGCACAATAAACTCTATGTCATCAAAGTTACTTTATCCGATTCATCATGGCAATGAACAATGGAATTTGTCCTAACGTCATTGCCTGTTAGACATCAGTTCTCATCATCTTGAGGTGCTTCTGTAAGGCCACCCTAGTGTATGTAGTAGGCTCCCATTGGTTGTCCGAACCAAGGTAAATGAGGGGTAGGACCAATTCTCTTACGTAGAACATTACAACATCACCTGCTTTCTTCCGTCTGACTGGCTCCAGGCTGACCCTGTGGCCATAACCTATTTATCAACCATTCATATCCGTTGGAAGTTCCCAGAAGTGTGAGAACAACGTTCAAATTCAATGATTCTCATTTCCTTTGTTTATGGAAGTTCAACTTGATTTCGCATCTTCAGTTTCTCTTCAATACTAGTACAGACTGGGTATGCCAACTGGATGCCTGTCTCTAGTTAGACATCTTTCAATAAATTGTATAGTGTATGATATGTTGGGTACACATAAATACTCACTCTATGCTTAAACTAAATCTTTTTCACTTAAATGTTGCTTGTGACATCTATATACTGCTATATACTGCTGCAAATATTTTCTATAAAATTGTTGCAGCTATTAGGAATTTTTGCTCAATTTGGTAAAAATTAAGCAACACTCAGTGTGTTAATAGGGACTCAACACACCCATAATTTAAACTTAACAGAAGAGTCCAATGAGTAGTGTTCTGTGTCCATATGGGCTAGCAACACTGGCCATTCTGCAAATGAAAAGACTGTGTTGCTACCCATGACATCCCCGTCATTACAGTAACTGGTTCACTGCAGACAATGGTAGTTCTTACTCTCCTCAGAGAAATCTTTACATGTCTTATGGAGAAATTGACATATAAAATCATTTGCAATTTATGGATTAATATTAATATGTGTCTTTAATTTTACTAGTATACTTCTTTATGAAATTGGATGGGCCATAGTTTGGTGTATAAAGGTTTAGGATTTTAATATCATATTTCTTATTGTTCCCACCTTTATAATAAATTACCTTCTTTACCTATTCTGATTAATTTTACTTTTAACCTATTTTGTTTGATATCAATTAAACAACACCTGCTTCCACTCTGGTCCTAATAATTGGAAAACCTTTTTTTTTTTTCATTCTTTCACTTTAAGGTTGTGCCTATCCCTAAAACTAAGATGCATTTGTTGCAGACAACAAAAAGATGGGTTTTGTTTCTTAATTCAATCAGCCAGCCTGTGTCTCTTGATTTGAAAGTTGAGCCTATTCATATTTAAAGTTATAATTGAAGATGGGTGCTGTTAGCAGTAATTTTTTTTCTGGTTGTCGTCTCATTTTTATTTTGTCTTTTATTATTTGTAGCTTCTTTTTTTAAGTACTACCATTTCTCAGCTATGTTTATTCTTTTCTTTAGTCCAAAGTTTCAGTTCCATTGTTCCCTATATAACTGGTTTGGTGGACAAAAATTCTGTTGCCTATTTATATCATGGAAAGTTTTTCTATCTTTTATAATGACTTCAGATATTTTTGATGTGCACAGTGTTTTAGAACTTTGATTGTATTGCTTTAGGCTCTTCTGCCTTTCACAGAGTCCATTGAGAAATTAGTTGTTATTATGATGGGGCTGGTTATTATATACAACTTCTATTTTTTTTCCTCCGGCAGTATCCAATAGTCTTTACTTATTCTGTATATTTATTGTTTTATCTAAGCTATGCTGTGAGGAGTTACTTTTGTTTTCTTTTTTAGTTAGTCCTGTATGCTTCTTGTAATCTGCATGAGAATGCATTGCATTAGTTTAGAGAACTTTTCTTCTATGATCTTATTGAAGAACTGGTCTAGACCATTGCCCTGAGATTCTTCTCTGATCTATATCTTTCTGTATCTATATCTATACCTATGTATGCATATATTTATATATGATTGTCTCTATTCTTCATGTATGCTTGTAATTTTAAGATTTACACTTTTTATGAGGTCTCACAATTTCTATATGTTAATTTCCTGTTTTCAGATTTTTCATAACGTTTGTGTGTTCTAATTCCTCTCATTTGTTTTTGAGCCCTGATAGTCTGTCTTCTATTCAAACCGTTCTCCTTTTTTATTTAATTAACATTTTAAATTCATTTTATATACAGACCACAGTTTCCCCTCCATCCTCTATTCCCCTTCCCTTCCCTTGCTTCCCATCTGCCCCTTCCCCATCCACTCCTCATCCATCCCCATTCAGAAGCCTTCCATGGTCTTGAATAAAGCATGGCACATCAAGTTAAGTCAGGGCCAGGTTCCTCCCCCTGTATCAAGGTTGGGTGAGGTAATTCAGCATGGGGAACAGGTTCCCAAAAGCCAGGTAAGTGCTAGGGACATGTCCCAATCTCACTGTTAGGACCCTTACAAACAGACCAAGCTAAGTATCTATCAAACCAATGCAGACATTGTAGGCCGGTCCCATGTAGGCATGCTATTTATTTGTTCCAGAGTCCATGAGATCACAAGAGCTCAGGCCAGCTATCTCTGTGAATTGTCCCTTTGTGGCTTTGACCCCCCTGGCTCATAAATCTTTCCTACCTACCTTCAGCAGAACTCCCTGACCTTGGCCCAGTGCTTGACTGTGGATCTCTGCATCTGTTTCCTTCAGTTACTGGGTAGACCCTCTGATGGCAATTAAGGTAGTCACCAAGCTGATTCTTATTAATATCAGACACCCTCTTCACTGTTGCTAGAAGATTTAGCTAGGGTCATTGTTATAGATTCCTGGGGGTTTCCCTGGCATCAGGTTTTTTCCCTAACCTGAAAATGCACCCCCCTATCAAGACATCTCTTTCCTTACTCTCCCTATCCATCCTGCCCCCAACCTACCTCCTGTACCCAGACCACCCTAACTACTCCCTCAAGTTCCCATTTAGCCCATTCCCTCCACACCCATCCACAATTTACCTAGGAGATCTCTTCTATTTCCCATTCCCAAGTAAATCCTTGCATCTCTTTTTGGGCCCTTCTTGTTATCCAGTCTCTTTGGGGATGTGAATTGTAGGTTGGTTATCCTAAACTTTACTCCTAACATCCACTTATGAGTAAGTACATACCAAGTTTGTCTTTCTTGGTCTTGGTCACTTCACTCAGCATGATTTTTTACTCTAGTTCTATTGATTTTCCTGCAAATTTCATGAGGTCATTGTTTTTTACTGCTGAGTAGTACTCCACAGTGTAAATGTACCACATTTTCCTTATCTGTTTTTCAGTTGAGAAGTATCTAGGTTGTTTCCAGGTTCTGGTTATAATGAATAATGCTGCTATAAACATAGTTGAGCAAGTTCTTTGTGGTATGATTAAGCATCCTTTGGATATATGCCCAATATTGATCTATCTGGATATTCAGGTGGGTTGATGCCCAGTTTTCTGAGAAACTGCCACATTGATTTCCAAAGTGACTGTAAAAGTTTTCACTCCCACCAGCAGTGATGCCATGCTCCCCTTGCTCCACATCCTTTCCAGTGTGAGTTGTGACTTGTGTTTTTGATCTTAGCCATTCTGACAGGTATAAGATGGTATCTCAGAATTGTTTTGATAGGCATTTCCCTGATGTCAAACACATTTCTAAGTGTATTTTGGCCATTTGATAGTCTTTCATTAAGAATTCTCTGTTTAGATCTACATCACATTTTTAATTGAATTATTTGAAATTGAATGTGTTGCTTCTTGAGTTCTCTACATATTTTGAAGATCATTCTTCTGTCAGATGTGGGGTTGATGAAGGTCTTTTCCCATTCTCTAAGCTGTCATTTTGTTTTATTGATAGTGTCCTTTGTCTTACAGAGCTCTTCAGTTTCGGGGGTCCCCTTATTAATTATTGATCTCAGTGTCAGTGCTACTGGTGTTATATTCGGGAAATTGTCTCTTTGCCAATGTGTTTAAGGCTACTTCCCACTTTCTCTTCTATCATGTTCCTACATTTTCTAGTTTAGTTTTTGTGCTTTCCTTTTCACCATTATTTCAGAATTTGGTGCTCATTGACATTTATATTGCTTCAGTGAATTCTGTTTTCAAATCCGGGAATTTTTTCACCATTTAATCCATGCTTTTATTCATGTTTTTTTGGTCATAACTTAGGAATTTATTATTTTTAAGTTCATTCTCTTTAAGTTCACTGAGCTGTTTCCTTGAGTCTTCTTTAAACTCCTGAATTCTTTGATGAACTTTTATTGTTCTCACTGAAAAAAATATAAAAGATCAATACTGTATTCCAAAACACATAGCAAATCAAATAGTCCTAAAAAATGTTCTTCAGTGAGACTTAGTCATAGAAGATGATCCATTTGGTGTACTTTTAAATTGAGTTTGCAAGTATTATATTGAGAATTTTGCAGTGATAACCAAGCCAACTTTACTTTGTAGATACAGGGAGGGTTCAAAACATGTAAATATACACATTCTATCACATAAAGAGATTCAAGGATGGGGACCACATAATAATCTAATTAGTAGAGGCAGAAGAATAATTTTGAGAAAATCCAGTATTCATTCATAATAAAAGTCCAGAAAATTCTATGGATACAAGAGACACTTTCTAACTTAATATACAGCAAGTTCAAAGCCAACATAACCCTAAATAAAAAAAACTCAATACACTTCCACTATAATCAGTAATAAGAGAAAGATGTCTACCCTTCTCCCTCCTTTTAAATATATTGCTTTAATTCTTAACTATATAAGTAAGATGAGCAAAGAAAAAAACTAATACATATAGGGAAAAAGTCAAATGAAATCATTCAAAATGACCTAAAATACATCTTGGGATAACTCTAAAGGAACAGACTTGCACAATGAAAACTTTAGGACACTGAGTAAAGAATTTGAAGAAGATACCAGCTGATGGAAATATCCCATGGTCATGAATAGTTAGGATTATTATTGTGGATATAGCCATTCTATTAAAAGCAATTCAAGGTTCCATGATCTACATTAAAATTTCAATGAAGAAGCTGGTGATGGTTTAGTGGTTAAGAGTACTTAGTCAATTCTCACACACATATGGTTCACAATCATCCATAACTTCAGTTCTAGGGACTGCAATGCCTTCTTCTGATGTCCAGCCATTGAACACACTAGTTGTTCCCATATATACATGCTGTCAGAATTCTCACTCATAAGTAAATGAATAAACCCAAAAAGTGTTTTAAAAATCCATCATAATTTTCAAAAGAAACTGAGAAGAGTATCTTAATTTTCATACAGAAACATAATCAATTATCTCTGATTCAGACCTTACAACCACCTCAAAAACTCAGGAGCACAGCCTCGGGAGTACTATTAATATTTTTAAAGAACTTTGACCTGATGTCAGCAAAAGTCCTCATGGTTTTTATTTTTCTTTGAGGGTCTGCCTTTTCTGATGTTTTTATCCTTCTTGATTGCTTTAGCACTTCACAAAACAAAGTTTCATGACAGTCCATGTCACAAGTGGCAAAAAAAAATTTCTATTGTAAATATGATCCTTTTCTAGACCCCAGGATGGAGAGGAGATACTCTATAATGAAACAATGCAATCCTTAATTCACTTATCAGCCAATCCCCTTTATGCTAAGAGAATTACTGGGTTTTCTGTCATGCAGGACCTGAGGGGAAAATGGTGAAATAATCTTCTAGCTTCGATTGTCAAAGAAATGGATCAGCAGGAGCAACATCTGCTAAGTCTTGCAATGGTAAGGAAAGTATATCTCACAAAATAAATATTTGTAATAGAGAATGGAGGCAACATGTGTGGCTGACCATTTTTCTCCCTAAGAATGCCTACTAGATATTCTCTCACATGCCCATCTATAAGCAACATAGCCCATATCAGTGCCTCTGGGTAGATTATAAGATGGCAAAATATGGAAAAATAAAGTCAATTAGATAATTTTCTCTCTGTGTCTACGTTTTTGTCCAGCCTAAAATGACTCAATCCAGTTTCTTTAGCAATTTGATTTCCAGTTTTAGGGGAAAACTGAAGCAACGTGTTTATGGACTACATGCCCCGGAAGTATGAGATCACTGTAGTCAGGAAGACAAATTGGATTAATTGTTTGAAGTCTGGTAGTGGAAAGAAATTAGTGTGTCAGGGTATTTTTTAACAGTTCAATTGTCCTTTAGTATTGAATATCTCTAAATATATATTGAATAAGCGGAAGAGAAAATGAACTTTTGAGTTTGGAAAGAGAATTCTAATTGTTTATTTTCTTTCTTGTATATAATATTTTAGTTATAAATATACATAATTTGGAGAGCTCCTGAAAAATTTATTACATAAATAAATTTTACTCTGGGTTCCAAATGTAAGAAAAACCCAATATTTGTTGAATGTTGTTCAGTTATGTGACAGGCACATTCAGACACTGCCTGTCAGAGAACTCACTTTACTGCTGTTCTGTATCAAGTATTTTGCATTCATTTGTTCAGATTCTGTTTTAACCTCCATCTCCACATTTCATGTACAACAAACATTTAGAGTCATTTGTAGGAGTCTTCAATAAGTGATGAGAGTAGATAAATCATCAAATCAGTCTGAGACTTGAATATTGGATCATGTTTTCTATAATTTTATTTTGTGATAAAGATGAAAATAAATTTTGAATATCTCTATTATACTTTTTAGTGGTATGAAAAACGAGTTTGTGTTATGTTTGCCTCCTCATTAGAATTGTAGATATTCCTTGAAGACTTGTTTTTTTTCTAGATTCATTTCTTTATTGAACAGAGATGGGCAAGCTATTGTATTTCACAGGTAAACATGATATCTTACTTGTAGAGTGCAGGCAAAGAAACTAACTCTGTTAGTACAAACATGATAATAGAATAAGAGGTGCAAGAAGATTCTCCTGTATTTCTCTTCAGAATATCGTTTCTCTTGCCTGAAATACCACATCGAAAAAGATAGCTCTAGAAGGATTAGAGTAACAGTGACAAGCATGTCAATTGGGCTTGTCAAGTGCTGAAGTAACTGAAATGGGATAATTAAAGTAGGATTATGGAAATCGTTCATATTGCCAGGCAATAATTAGGAGCTTGGGGGTGGGGG
>LOJH01045056.1:0-13669 GCA_001685095.1 Ellobius talpinus | reverse complement strand
CTGCTTTGCTTTTCTGATCTTCAGCTTGAACCCCAGTATCTGTCTCTGGGTTTTCATTATCCATGCTACACTCAACCGAGATTTTGTCTATTTCCCCTTTGAGGTGATCTCTCTTGGTCTGGCATTTTCATTGATTTAGTCAATGTTCCTCCCCAGTTTCACTCTTGTTCCAGTTCACATCTTCCTTTCCCCTGTTACCTCTGTTCTCCTAGTACTGTTCCCTGAAGATGGACTTCTGGCTCCTCTTCTGGATTTAGCTTTCTTCTCTGCTTATTGACCGTTTACTTGAAGAGGGACAGAGATACACAAGGCAGAGCCTTCCTTGGGATTGTGAGGAATTCTCCAACGTCAAATCACTTAAAGGGAGAGAATCTAAAGGCAGAGAGAAGCATGCTGGGAGATAGCAGAGTTTGTCTTAGGGACCGGAAGTACAAGCTGGAAAAGCACAAGAAAGTGAGACTGGGGAAGGACAAGGGGAGAGGGAAGTATCATAGGGTATGGGACTACTTAAATGGAAAAAAAAATGAAATTTGAATGTTCATTTCCAAATAAATATTTAGGAATGAGCCTGGGTTATTTCAAGCTGTAAGTTTAGGCTTGTGAGCCAAGATAGTCGTCTGTATGAAATGCAGGGAACGTCTAACAAATGTTTAAGTTCCCAACCCAATTCAGGCATGCAGCTAATTAGAAAGTAAGCAGGCAGAGTCTACAAGTTCACATTATGCCTGACAGTTCCCAAGTATGTGGAAGGCAAATAGAGCCAGGCCAGGGAATCTCTGTTTCCAGGATTTGGCTTAAATTCTTATGTGGGTGGTGTGCCAATACAGTGCGACCAAAACAAACAATGTTCAAATGTTTGCATTTGTCAAATTTACCATTTGTTGAGATCAAATGCAGTGGCTGTGGAAACAACTAAAGGAAATCAAATTTACCAGGAGCAATACATACATTTATAGGGATATGGGGGGAACTTATCAAGATTAGTTATTTCTAGAAGTTATTTAAAACTTAACTATTTTAAACTGTGTATATATTCTTTTGGTCACTTATAAAAAAAGCCAATGGATGGTACACATAGTTACCCTCCCCTAATGCATTACTGTAAATACACATATACATATGTGGGCATTCTTGTGAGGGTGCTCATTTTTGTGTGGGTGGAGCCGGGCGCCATATGTGCAGGGCTGTGCATAGCATAGCAATACAACAGCTGCTTTTCTGAGCTTCCTGTCCCCATCAGTCATGCTGATGAGAGATTGAGGGAATCCGCAGAGAAAAATTGGAGTTGGCCTCCCTGATCTGGAGGCTCCCTAGACGGCCACAGCTATTCTTATGGCCAGTACAGATTTCTCTTCTTGCCCCTCACCATCTAGTTTCTCATCTTTCAGCCCACCGTCAAAGCAAGAACGATGCAGCACAGACACATCTGGGCAAGGCGGTGCGGCTTTGGCTATGCTCAGGGATGGTCTGGGAAGCCAGCCTCTATCCCAACTTCATGTTCTGTACCATGTATTCTTGGCCTTTTCTGTTTCACGCTCATTCTCTTTCCTCTTCTTCCCTCCATCCCTTTCTTTCTCCTTTCCTCCCTTCCCTCTTCTTTCTTCTCTCCCTTTTCTGTCTAATAAGAACCAGAGAAGGAGACCAATCATGCTCCATCAGGTAGCAACCTGGAAACAAGCAGCTTTGCCCCTTGGCCTGACTTGGCCAAAGGCTGGAGATGTCCTTGCTTCTATTGGCGGTGTTGTCTTTTCCAGAGACTAGAAATAACAAAGATAGGTGCACTGGTCTGTGCTTGTGCTTCTGATGTTTATTTTCCTTCATACTATACAAAATAACTTTGTTTTTCACTCTTTCTTGAGACAGGGTCACACTGTGTAGCCCTGGTGGCCTTGTCCTGGGACGTACTTTGTAGACCAGGAAGGCCTCCCATTCACAGGGATCAACCTGCCTCTGCCTCTCAAGCGCTGGGATGAAATGCAAACGCTACCACACCCAGCTCACACAGAAACCTTAATGAGGAGCATGGCTGCCTAGGAATTACATGTGACCGGCTCCCAAACTCCACACCAACACTAAGCAGAGAGGTGCCTGAAGACCTCATAGATGGGGCCACTGGACTGACCAGTTATTAGTGCCTCAAACAGTAAAAACTTAATGCCCAGAGGGGGGGACTCTCGGTGACAAACCTTCCTTGAGAACCACTTCAGGCTATCCAGCACTTCCGCCTGCTTCCTTAATCTTCAGCTCTCTCTTACAATTCATTTCTGAACTTTCCCTCCAGCTGTTCTTTATATCCATCCTCTGAGTTGATAAGGATCTAGAAATCACTGGGGGCTTGGGCAGCCATTGATAGCTCTCTGGGCTCTTGCTCACCTGAGGGCAGAAGGGCTCTACTATGCTCAAGGACTTAGGGTTCCCTCCCCCTCCTTTTCTCCCATCTCTCTCTCCTGCCCATCATTATCTTCCTAATATAGTCCTTGAAGGGCTTTGATTTCTACCCCACCCCCATCTTTCTGTCTCAGCCTCCCGACTGCTGGGATTACAGGTGTGTACCAACACCCTGCCCCTGCCAGATATATGGCAGTATATGCAAGTATATAAGGTAGGTATTCCCAGCATCTGCCAAATGTGGACAGCTAATAGCAGATGGAGAGATACTAAAAGTGTAGGCATTCCCATTTCCAGGTATTTCCATAAGCACAGGCTGATTCAAAGGTGAAGCTGGTAAACCACCCAGCGCTGTTGCTATGGAGTATTGATGCTGGAAAGAGCAGGTGTTTGAGGAAGACAGGCCCTTGAGGTCTCAGATGGCCTGTCGCCCAGGCTCAGTTGACCATGATTGAAGCCATGCTGCAGAGACCTTCTCATTATTGAGGAGAGGCTGCCGCCTCAGAACTATCAAGCACCTATTGCCCCATCTCCCAAAGCGGGACTGATTCCCAGAAACCTGTCTGCATCTCTTTGCAGCATAAATTGATCAAGGCACTCACAGAAGGAAACCATCTGCAGCGAAGGGTTGGGCTTCCTTTCAGAGGGGAGCAGTTCGAGTCTCTGATCATAACGGAGCATTAACTTGCTTTATGGCATATGCCAGACTATTTCTCATGTTCTGTCCCAGGGTAGGCAGCTGTCTTTACCAATAAATCTTGAGAAATTTGCCACTTTGGGAGAAATCATGTTCTTGTAACTTTGAGGGGGAATTAAAAACCTGTTCTATCTTAAAGAGCCTTGGAGAAATGTGTGTTAGCATCTTACTTTAGTGTGCCATGCCCAGTGCATCTGAGTAAGGATTCCTCCGAAGAGCTAGCTAGTCTAATCTTTGGGCCATATTGCAAACCACTCATTTTCTGAGCTTGGTGAAAGTGAGACTTTAGAACCTCCATCTCCTCGGTGGGTTTGATAGAGGCCACTGCTGTTCACAGAGAATTTATCAGGACACGCTCGTGTCCCAAGACCAGATCTGAAGACCCCTTCTGGTCTCAGAAACCTTCATTAGGAATACTGTATTTGATCCTTTGGGACTGCGGTTTTCCTGCCTGATGAAGGGACAGACAGGCATAGGGCTAACGCAGAGCAAAAGGAGGGCCAATTTTCATTTTTATTTTATTTATTTATTCCCTTTTTGACTGCTTTGAAGCTGAAGGCATACCTTCGAAGAAAAAGAAGTTGGTAGATGACCATTAGTGGGTGGGGGTGGAGGGTAGCATGGACGTGGGTTGCATCTGGAATCTCTTGTTCCCAGCCTCTCGCAGTGAGTTCTCAGTGCTCCTTTTCCTGCAAACGCATCCTGGGCCAAGTCTCCCAGTCAGCCCTGTGCTCTGGCGACTCAATTCAGGGGCTGTGTGGAGGAGGCAGGCTGGCCACTGAGGGCCAGCAGCAACTGTGGGAGAACTGATTAGCTTTTAAGAGCAGGCCTCCACCAGACAGGCAGGAGTCTAAAGAGTAAATAGAGGTGCTGGCCCTGGAATTTTTTTTCCCTTTTTTCACAGTCCCCAGAGGGATTTGTTCAGCAGCGTTTGAATTCCTATAGAAAAGCTCTGAGAAACTCTAAATTAAACTAAGCTGACCCTTTTCACAACCTAAGTTATTTACAGTTCACAGGGTTTTGGAGAGTTCTGGTTTGCATGCAGTTGGAATCAGGTCCCCTCTTGGCAGAGGTGGTCCTATTTGCATCACACTACCTTGCTTTCCTTTGGTGTGCAGAGAGCTCTGAAATGCGAGCCAAAAGATGCCGTCCAGTTGTAAACACGCCTTTGTTTTCTGCAGTGAAAGGAAGGCTCTGGTAGGAATCACCGAGAGAGCCAGCTACTAGAAAGCAAATAACCAAGTCCTCTATAATTAAATGTATTCCTCGGAATAATAACTAAGTACCAGGAAGGAAATCAAGAAATTCTCCCTCCCCAGCACTGCAGCTGATGGCTTCTGCACTTGTAACAAAAAGACCTGGCGCTGATTACAGTGCTCAGTTTCCCCATCTTGCTCTTTCCTGGAAAAGCAATTAAGTATCATTCAGTGCCTGGGGTCTGGTTAGTGTCAGCAGAAAATCAACAGCTAGTTCAAGTTCGTTCATCACCGCCTTAACCTTGGTCTCCTCGCTTGGCACTGTTTTGCATCACGGTAAGGTGATGCTGAAAGGGAGGTATGCGCCTCTCTTTCTCAGGACCGATGAGTTAGTGTGGATAATAGGTAGGACACACTCATCAAGCAAAGGAGATAACAATTACTTCCCAAGATAAAAGCCTGGCTTCAATCATGATTACTAAAAACTGGGGTGGATAAAATGAAGGGACTAAATTGGCTCATCCTATCTCAGACTAAAAAAAAAAGCCTTGCACTTACTCCTTCCTTACCTGTGGTACAGAGCAAGCACATCGCTGTCATCTGAGGTAAGCAAGTACCCAAGGTGTGAATGCCAGGGATGGCAGTGGGCAGTGGTGTGATAGCTGCCGGAGGGCCAGCTAGCAAAATAATGTAAAACACAGAGAGATTATAGCTGGGGCTTCGAGTGATTTCCACTTTACTTGGAAAATATAATACATATGATAAATACATAGGAAGAAGATAGAATACCACATCCACATAGAAGAATATGCCATTATACCCGATGTAACAACACACAATGAAACAGTAGATAGCATAGACACTGCCCTATGGCTCGCTGACCAAGCCCTTCAGAGATTTGTCACACAGAAGAGTTCTGCTGGAAATTCATTTGGGAGAAAACCATAGGACAGATTTCTTGGTAGTATTAGGTAAATTTGGACAAATCAGTGTTAATGTGAGTGGCTTTGCAGTGTGGATGCCTGAGCCTCTCTGTTCCTGAGCGTTATAATTGCGCTAATTTAGCTCCAGGCAAAATAATTTTAGGCACATGAGAGAGAAATTGCAAAACATACAAGTTTTAGAGTACTGGTTTTATATAAAAAGTCATTAAGGCATCCATGAGGAAGCCAAGGAAGTGAGCAAGAGGAAGTGTTGACCCAAAGGATGGAAACTGAGCCCTAGGTGTGGGAGGGAAATGAGTGTAGGTTGCATCTTTAACTTTTCTCCTGGAGCAAAGTATGTGGGATTCAACAGTTTTGCTGAAACTATGTATGGCTGCCGGCTGTCTTTGGAGATCTGGGTCACATGTTCTCTCAGACTGACGCTGTTCCTCTTCCCTGTATTTTGGGGACTTCTGTCACAGGGCATGGGAGTCATTTGCTGCCCACTTGCCATATAAAATCCTGGTGCTAGGGAGTAAGTGTTTGGTGTGGGCTGGACAATCCTCCCAGCAACCTATTCTTTCTCATCCTCTATCTGAGGACCTCAGGCAAGGAGTGTGCATGCCGTGTGTGGTGAATGGTAAGGGCAAACACAGTAAGTCAGTTCTCAGGTGACACACATATTACAGTTATCACCACAGCAGGACATTATCTAAAGCAAACGGACCCATAATTTAAACAAACTGTGTAGGCACATAAGAAATAAAGAGTTGGGCAGTGGTGGTACATGCCTTCAATCTCTGCCCCCAGGAGGAGGAGGCAGAGGCAGGAGAATCTCTGTAAGTTCTAGGACAGCCTGGTCTACAAAACAAGTTACAGGACAGCTAGGGCTACACAGTGATACCCTATCTGAAACACACACACACACACACACACACACACACACACACACACACAACCAAACAAACAAACCAAAAAAAGCCACAAAACAAACTAAAAACAAAAACCAAAACCAACCAAACAAACAAAAACCCCAAACACAACAAAGCAAGAAAACCCCCCAAAACCAAACCAAAACAAAAAACCCCAAATCCCTTCCCCTACAAAAAACTAAAGAGATGAAATTAAATCTTTTACAACAATATTTTTGCTTTAGAATAGTTTAGGTGTCTAGAAATGGTACTTTTCCATATACTTTGCACAAAATTTCTATTATTTTTATATCTTTTAGTAATAAGGTTTATTTGTTACAACCAGTAAACCAATACTGGTATTATAACCTAACTAAATATATATAACCTAAAATAAATATTTTATTTACTTTTTTTTGTTCTTGCCAAATGCTTCTCTTTTTTTCTTCCTAAGTGTCTGTCATGTCCTCTTAACTCTCCAGGCTATGGTAGCTTCCTTGTTTTGATGACCTTGGCAATGTGTGGGTAGTGGTCAGGAATTACGTAGAAGGTTGTTGCTGTTGTCTGAATGTTCCTGTCCCTTCCCCCCATCCTAATTTTCAAAGGCATGGTATTGGCACATTGGTTCTCAATCTGTGAGTCATGACCCCTTTGGGGGGTCAAATGACCCTTTCACAGGGGTCACCGAAGGCCATTGGAAAACACAGATATTTACATTATAATTTGTAACAGGAGGAAATTACAATTATGAAGTAACCATGAAAATAGTGTTCCAGCAAGTGGTCACCACTGGATGAGGAACTGTGTTAAAGGGTGGCAGCATCAGGATGTTTGAGAAGCGCTCTATTAGCAGCTGGGGCTTTGTAAAAGGTGACCAGACTATAAAGACTCTGCCTTCATGATTAGGGACAGAAGCTGGACAAGAGATACTAGAGAAAACTAGTTAGTCCCTTCGCCATGTGACAGCACAGTGAGGAGCTGCCCTCTAAGTAACCACCCTAGCAGGAGCAAAGAGATTGTAAAGAGAGACCTTTGTGGCCTGGCTTTGGCTACCAGACAATTAAAAGAGTAGATTCCAGAGAACTGGCATTTCTCCAGGATCTCATGCTGGGTTAGGGTAAACCCTGAAGACTGTCAGAGGAACAAACTGTCTCCCAGGAAGAGATTTCACATAGTTATGAAAACTTGCAAGGACCAAGACCATGATACGTCAGTGACAGGACCAGGATGGCTTGGCTGCACATACTGCTTGCCCTCTGTGTAAATCCTGGCTTCATGTCAGTACCCACAGCACAGATTTGGGGGTCACCGGACCTTTTTTCTTGTTCCTCTTCCTAAGGTGGTGACACTCGACCCTTTGATTTTCACTACTATAAATGATACTGGATGGGTAGTTAGTTGAATCTAGCTTGTTAGGGCTACCAGGGCCCAAGCTTATACCCTAAAAACTCTGTAACACTATGGACCTAAAAGTAGGCCCTTGCCAGATACTAAACATGGCAGCACCTTGCTTTGAGCCTTTTAGGTCTCTAGGACTATGAGAAACAAACCTGTGTTTTTAGAAAGTACCCAGAGTTTAGCATTTTGTTAGAGGAGCCTGAGTAGTCTAAGGCAGAAACAGGTAGCCAAGGTGGAGCTCTGCTGCAGCAGATACCTGAAAATGAGGAAGTACGGAACAGAGTCTGGGGCTCACGTGAGAAGGAAGCTGCAGGGCTGTGAGTGGAATGTAAAAGGGGATTTAGGTTGGGACTTGAAAATAGAGGGCTGGAGGGGAGGCTTCAGCCATTCGAGTGGTGCATCAGTGTGGATGGTGAAGAGCATGCTGATGTGGTCTCAGAAACTTAGAACACTGGAAGGTGAAGGAAAGGTAATGCCCATACTGAAGAGGCAAAGAATGGGAAGGGACTGTTTTCCTGCCCTTGTGCTTGGCCCTAAGGTCACAGAGCACAATGAAGCAGGATCTGGATGAAGATGCTTCAGTGAAAACCACCGAGGGGCAGTTCAGCTTCTGATGAATGCTTGAGGGAAGACATGCAAAGGAAGCGATTTAAGGTGAGACGTCTAATAAAAACAGAAGCAGCATCTAACGGTTTGGAAATTCTCAGCCTGTCCACACTGACAGGACGAGAAAGCACGCTCAGAGACATCACAAGGGATGTGGCCAGGATGCTGTTTGATAGTTTAGTAGGACTTGCCATGTGCCTTTTATCAACATAATGGAAATATATTTGGCCTGGAAGGCTTTCGAAGATCATAGGTTATGCTTGGAGGATGAGAGTTTAGAGAACTTTGGGGCCAGATGATTTCAAAGGAGGAGCTCCAGGTTTCTCCAGCTTAGATCCCCACAGTCTGACTCAGTGTTCTTTGTTCACATATATGTGGTTCAATGTGTTCAGAACTGGCATGGCAGTCATTCCTTCAGATGGTCCATCACTAAAGCTTGGCAACACACAGGAGGAGCCAGAGGCATGCAAAGTACATGGGCCATGGAGGTATGGCTTACAGGGATGCCTAGAACCCTGGGCACGTAACTCATGTGCAAATGCACAGTGGGGACTTGCCACTTCAGAGACCTGATGCTATGACAATGCCCAATGGGGACATAGGTGAATGGCCACCCCTAAGATCCCAAGTAGGCTTACAAATGAGTGCTCCCAGCCCATTTGAGCTGCGAACACCCGGCGACAACAGGGAGAACTGTCGTACAAACTGTACCCTGTTGTGAGAGGTTCTACTCTTTTGCCTCTTTGAGGGGCCCACCAGCCAGCTCCCAAATAAATCACACACAGAAGCTTATTATTAGTTAGACATGCCCAGCCTTTTCCACATTGCTGTCTTTGGAAGGAAAGCTTACAGAGTGAAAAGTTGGGCTGTACCTCCTTGAGGTCAGGGTTAAGGGGACCAAAACCATAGATAATTTGGAATTCTGTGTAGCTTGTTTGACTATTTTTTGTCATTTATTTGTCAATCAAAAAGTGACCTTCACATTTATCCATATAGATAAATGACCTGTGAAGTTCACTTAGATGTATGTTACTTAGCTCAGTGTATCAGAACTATTATTTCAGTTCATAATGAATATAAGACACCATGGATATTGTTCACCCAGTTTTCATACAAAGTCTTTAAAATCTGGCGAGCAGCTTATACTTACAGCATGTCACAAAGTGGAGGATAAATTTTCATCAGAAATCCTCGACTCAAATTTAGATCTCCTAAAAGGGACATTTGGAAATGGTCTTTACATGCTCAAGTAACTATAAACATACATGTTAGGTGTCCAGCGTCCAGTTGGTCTCTTTTAACATCTGCAGTCATATGCCAATATTAGCTTATCTTTAGAATAATTTATTTGTTATAATTTCAAAACGATGTGCAAATGCAGGAAACCCATTAACTTGCGCTATCTTGGCACTGTTAAGTTTGCGTGCTTGATTTTATTTGTTCTTATTTTTAAAAACTTTATTAGTCATGTTTTATTTAGTGTGTGTGTTCATGTACTCACATGCTATCATACATGTGTAGGTGTTAGAGGACAGTTTGCGGGAGCTGGTCCTCTCCTTCCACCATGTGGGTTCTAGTGATTTAAGTCAGGTCCTCAGGCTTGGTGGCAAGACTCTTAACCTGCTGAGCCATCTCACTGACCCTCATTTTTATTCTCTGATATAGTGTCACAGGATGTAGTTGACATAGTTCAAGCTGGTCTCAAGCTCACAGTGGTCCTCACCACTCAATGCTCCCCGATGCTGGCATTACAGGTGTCTGCTACCATTCCCATCAACTTCTAATGGTATTTTTGCCATTTTAGTATTGTATAAATTGAAAAGCATCTTCAAAGTTATTAAAATCAATGAAATGTGATTTCTTTTGGTTTGGCAGAAATTTATGTAATGGTTGATTACAGTTACAAATTTTGCTATATTGATTCACACTACAAAATTACAAAATGGTTATGGGAAATTATCAAACCACATTTACCATGTAAGTGTTATACTGCTTGATTACAAATAAGTTTTCATTTTCTTTGTGCATATAGTATGTTTGTGTGTGTGTGATATGTGTGCGAGTTAGCTAGACTAACTGAGTAGCAAGCCCTAGGGATCTTCGTGTCCCCCTCTACCCATTGCTAGGTTTACAGAGAGTTACTACCAGGCCTGGCTTGCTTTTGTTTGTTTGTTTTTGGATGCTAGAGATCTAAACTAAGGGTCTTGTGTTTGTGTCATGTGATGGTAGTTTTGTCAATTTGACACAATCTAGAACTATGTCTAGATTGACATAGTTCTAGGAAGAATGTCTCAATGAGGACTTGTTGATCTGTGAGCTTGTGTGTGCATGTGTGTGTATGTGTATATATTGGTGTGTATGTGTATGCATGTGTATGTGTGTATATGTGTGTATATGTGTGTATGTGTATGCATGTGTGTGTATGTGTATATGTATGTGTGTGTATGGGTTGTCTTGATTAGGTTAATTGATGTGGAAAGACTCAGCCCTTGTTGGGAGGCGCCATTCCCCGAGTTTATGTAAGATTAGAGAGAGTGAGTTGAATATGAACATGCTTTCATTGTTCTCTGCTCTTGACTGTGGTTGTGACTAACCTCCTCCTGCTGCTTTGAGTGCCCTGCTAGATGGTCTATAACCTGGAATTATGAGCTCAAATAAACCTTTCCTGCCCCCAGGTTGTTTTTTTGAGGGGTAGGTAGGGTATTTCGACAGAGCAACAGAAATGAAACCAGGACTTGTGGCAGATGCTGGATTGACTGAACCATCTGTCTTAGTTACTTTTCTGATTTTTTTAAAAAAGATTTATTATGTATAGTATTCTGCCTGCATGTCTGCCTGCAGGCCAGAAAAGGACATCAGATATTATTATGGATGGTTGTAAGCTACCATGTGGCTGCTGGGAATTGAACTCAGGATCTCTGGAAAAGCAGCCAGTGCCCTTAACCTCTGAGCCATCTCTCCAGCCCTTAGTTACTTTCCTGTTGCTATGACGAACACCATGACTAAGGCAATTCATAAAAAAAAAATTTGAATTTGGGCTTACGGTTGTAGATAGTTTGAGTCCATGGCTATCAATGGTGGGGAACATGGGAGCAGGCAGACAGAGAGGACACTAGAGCAAAAGCCGAGAACTTACATCTGATCCACAAGCACCAGGCAGAGAGAGCTAACAGGAAAAGGCATGGACCTTTGAAACCTCAAAGTCCACCCCCACTGACACATCTGTTTCAATAAGTCTACACCTCCTCAACCTTCCCAAATAGTTCCACCAACTGGGAACCAAACATTCACATATTTGAACCTTCGGGGGGGGGTCATTCTCATTCAAACAATCATAGCCTTTTCTACAGCCTCCTTATTTTTTTGGGGGAGATAAAATTTAAGTTATTTATTTGCAGTGTCATCTTAATGAGAAAATGTAAATTACACTGTGTTTTTTTTGTGGGATGAATCATATTGCCATTTTTGTCCTTGATTATTGAATATTTGGAAAGCATTCCTTTTGTTTCAAAAAATATGAAGACCAGGTATAGTGGTAAATACCTTTAATCCCAGTACACAGGAGGCTGGCAGATCTTTGCGAGTTCACGGCTAGACTGATCTAAATACTGAGTTTCAGGTAAGCTAGCCTTACATAGTGAGAACCTGTCTCTCCTCCAGCCAAAAAGAAAGGATTAGAGTTAACACTATACTAAAACTTTTGTTTTGCAACTCAACCAACAAGTATTTTCAAAGAAAACATTATATTATTAAAGCACCAGCATAATGGGATCTAATAATTAATTTCAATGAATAATTCAAAAGATTCAAGTTTTCTATCTCATGATGGCCGAGAGCCTTCGGAGGGTAAAATCACTGGCTACTCAATCCATTTGACTTGAGTTGGGTCCTAAGAGCCCAGATAAGGGTGGAAAGGGAGAAATGACTTCACACAGTTGTCTTCTGATCTCTCCATATGCACAGAGTGGCATTTGTGTACCCGTCACACAAATCATACACACATGCATGCGAGCGTGCACACACACACACAATAGATTTACATAGAAATTGTCTTTGTAATGAACGTGAATTTTTGAATGTTTTAGAAGTTCTTTAAAACAAAAGATAAATTATTGGGCAGAAATTTATATAATTCAATTAAAGCTAAGAAAAAATATATGAGGTTTAAGAGGTACTCTATGGTATGCAGGTTGACATTAGAGGACAAGTGTTTGCCTTCTGCCCTGCATGCAGCAGGTTATCTTGCTGGTTGCCACTGGGTGCTGCTGCCTAGGAGCTTCCAGAGGTCTCCTGCTTCCCTTTTATCTCTCTGCGGGAGTGCTGGGAATACAGGTGCTGGCGTGTAGCAACCTTTTCTTTGGATTTTGGAAATCCAAGCTCATATCCTCATACGTGAGTTGCATAATGCTTTTACCCAATGAAATATTTCCCCAGTGTGATTTTTTTTAAAAAAATTAGAGTTATTTTTTTCTAACATTAGAAAAATAATTAGATTTTATTCACAATCATTTGTTATCTTTTCGGGGAAGCTCTTACCTTTCCTTTTTTTAAAAAAGTTTCTCTTAATGTAATTTCCTCATAATTTTTGGATAAAATCTCTGCAATTGAATAATTTCTCATACCTTCACCTAAAAATAATATTCCTTTTAACCTAAGTATCAAACAGATATATAGCTGACTAGAGATGTAGAGTCTTTAAAAATAATTTAAAAATTATAACAATAATTCTATTTAGAAATCAGAAAAACTAATTTTAACAAATACTTTGACAGGTTAGAATTCTTAGTGATTTCACAATGTATTTGCTGATAATCTTTTAATTTTCCCACTATATATGTTTATTTTTGAGATTGTAATATAATTACATTTCTCCTTTCCCTTTTCCCGCTCCAAGCCTTCAAATAACCCATCCCTGCTCTTCTCCAATACATGACCTCTTTTTTGTTTATACATTTTTTTTAACAACCTAAAAGCGGTCCTGGGATTTTGCTCAAATTCCATACTTACCTTTTATCCTAGAAATATAAATGCTATCTGGTATGCTCTAAAATATTGCAATATGAATGCAACAATATTATACCTGCTCATTTTAAGAAAAGAAGTGACTGAAAACGTTTCATTTGGATTAATTCACTTCCTTCTTGTTAGGTATTTCATGTGCCTTGTGAATCCCAGAAATGATGCTACTGACAATCATGGACGCTATAGCATAGCAATTATGTCTTGTATAATACAAAGGTTAAAGTAAAATGGTAGGCTATTAAAATTAAGAAGGTTAAATTAATAAAGGTTCATATTACTTATTTAAAAATGTAAAATTATGAAATCAACAAAATAGAAACAAGGAAAACAATACAAAGAAACAATGAGATAAAGAGTTGGTTCTTCGAGAAAATCAACAAAATAGACAAACCTTTATCTAAACTAACCAAAAGGCAGAGAGATTATCCAAATTAACAAAATCAGAAATGAAAAAGGGGCCATGACAACAGACACAGAGGAAATACAGAGAATCATCAGGTCATATTTTAAAAACCTGCACTCCACAAA
>LOJH01045053.1:0-13669 GCA_001685095.1 Ellobius talpinus | reverse complement strand
AGCTCAGTCTTCTTATTAGCTCTTGTAGCTTATTTTAACCCATTATTCTTATCTGTGTTAGCCATATGGCTTGGTACCTTTTTCAGCGGGGTAAGTCACATCCTGCTTCTTTGGTGGTCTGCGCAGGACTTGGGAGGAATGGGCTTCCTCCTTCCTAGAATTCTGTTCTCATCGCCCCTCCTCTACTTCCTGTCTGGTTGACCTACCTATACTTCCTGCCTGGCCAATCAGCGTTTGTTTAAAACATGATTGACAGAATACAGACAATTCTCCCATGCCATGATAATGGCTTTTGTCCTATCTGACTTTCTTTAGTCTATGCTGCACTTTAGATCATTTTAGTGACATAACTAAAATATTTAAATAACTTTTGGGGTATAAACAAACTGAAAATGCACTTATTTTAAAGAATAACTATAAAATTAAATATGAGAGAAAATCTGAAACTCAATTTAAATCATACTTTTCAGATTTCCTGAGTATGCTTAAGTTACCTTTAAGATTCATAAAACTTTGTAAATCCAAAAGTAGAAAAAGGTTACAGAGATATTTTGTGTGAAGGTACAGAAACATCATATGTCAAGTCTACCCAATCAGCTAATATTGGAACAGATAAACTCTTAGTCATGATGACTCATCACTGAGGTCAGTCTGAGGCACCAAATTTTGAGAACTTTTCTTTTTAAATTGCCAAAATATGTAGGCATATCAAAGAGTTCCACAATAACCCAGAATGGAGTATAATAAAGGTTTGTTTATTTGGGGACCAACTCATTACAGTGGTAGTAATTCCCAGTCCTCTATGTGGACTAGAGACTGGGAACTGAATTCATTAGAAAAAGAAGAGACTGCATATGCTTTTTATCTGCACTTATAATACCTGAGACCATACACCAAATGGGTTGGTATCTAAGACTATTGGTGGAGAAGTTCCTACATGCCCCTCTGTATGCTGTGAATATGTTTTATTACCATTGGTTATTAAAAACTGCTTTGGCCTATGGCAGAGAAGAATATAGAAAGGCAGGAAATCCAAGCAGAGATAGAGGAGGAAAGAAGACAGAGTCAGGAAGACGCCTTGTAGCTGCCAAAGGAGAAAGACATCAGAACCTTATTGGTAAACCGTGAGCCTCATGGTAAAATATAAAATAATAAAAAAGAGTTAATTTAAGATGTGAGAGCCAGCTAGAAATATACCTGAGCCATCAACTAGTGTTGTAATTAATATAATTTTATGTAATTATTCAGGTCTGGGTGGCCAGAAAATGAAAGAACAGTCTCTACTTACAATTGCTAGTAATCATCACACATCATCAGAGAAATATTGTCTAGGAATACCAACAGACTGAGTGATCTTTAACTGACTATTCAATAGCAATGATCTGAAATGTTTGAGAGTATGTAGTATTCTGATGTACTAGAAATTATACTGTAAGTCTTACAATTCCTACTTCACTCATTATAAATACAGCAATAAGATGCTATCTCATTGGTATGGAATCTCTTGGATACCTAGGCCTTTTGATATTTCCTCTGGAGAGTTAGGAAAGACAATGTTCCATGAAGTATGAAGTTATATTTTGTTCACAAATGAAATGAACATTTTATATTGTATGCAATGCAATGACAATGTCACCTGCATTTTTAAATACTGCCGAGCACTGTTTAATGTCAGAACATACAAAAAATAGCAATGGGCATTCTTTCACATTCAACATTTTTTATGTAGTTTACAAATTCTACATATATAAAAATCCTACTGTTATTAATATTTTTCAGAAAAGTTCCTTAATGGTCCTTGAAAATTTGAATTTAGAATACAACTCCCTTCCACTCTTGAACTGGGTCAGATATGGGCTAAATGGGCAAGGGAGAAAGCTTAGTAAGACATTCAAAATTCATTCAACGTAACATTGTTCTTTCTGTTGCAGCACTGAAAGTGAGCTGCAAACCTTGTAGGCAGCAGTCTACCCAAAAATAACACTACTATATATATATATATATATTGGAACCAAGAAGGAATGTGTAAAGCCAATGGTACTCTGGGGCACTCAGTGAATAAGACCAGCCTAAGCTACTTACCTCCTTACCTATAGGTGATGTGCTCTGGAAAAGTGGAATCACATTGTGTTTTTGAAGTTTAGCTCAGAGAAGATTCAAGACTTTGATACGGCTATTTTTCCAGTTAATTAACTTATAACTAGAGTTTACATGTATTCTGTGGAATTTTGATATATAGAGTAGGCCTCTGTAATTGACACATATCTAGAGACTGATGCATGTTAGAAACTCTTCATGAGCACATTTGAGATTTTGTCAAAGGTAAAGTTGAAGATTTAAAAATGTGTGTCAATTATAGTTCCAATAGTGAGAGATGATCATGTGATATTATTTGCTGTTGATTTCTGACAATTATCTGTGACTGAAAAAAGCAGTCAGCTAAGTGAAAGAGAAGAGGCAGAGGAAAAGCAAGTGAAGGATGAAGAAAAAAGGAGGAGGAGGAAGAAAGAGGAGAGTAAGGGGGAAAGAGGTAGGGGAGTGGGAGGAGGAGAAAGAAAGGATAGGAAGAAGGAGGAAGAGGAGGACAGGGAAGAATGGGAAGGAGGAATCTGATCAGGATGACCTCTTGCTTTTCCTTATTTTCTTATTTTTAGTCATTTTGTGATCTAAGTACCACTTTGCTGTCAGAACCAATCCCTAATATTGGCACATATCAAAAATAATTAAAAGGAGGAAAGAACAAAAATCAGAAGATATTGCATGTCCTTTATTTGTATTTTGGAGGTAGCAAGAACTCAGTAAGCATTTAGTGATTGGCTAGACTTGGAGATCATTCTCAGCATCAATCAACAGCCAGATATTCTAATGCCTAAATAATAGGACAATTCACATTTTCATTGAATGTTAGATATTCTAGCCAGTTCTTGCTCAAACATTTATTTTAATAAGTTACCATATGTATACCAAAATTAGATCAATTTGTTTAACATATTTTTTGAGTAACTTGGAAACAGACATAGCTAGTTTGTTTGTATGTTACAAAAATAGTAGAGTAGTTGCTTTGGGACTGTGCCCTGTGGCATGTATTCATTAAATAATGTCTTGGATGTCAGCTCTAAGCTTATATAAACCATTACGTTCTTCATAAAGATACTTTCCTCAGCAAAAATAGTCTCCATGATCTTAATTGTGACAAAGGGGTAAAAACCCCAGCAAATTTACATCATTAATTTCTTATGAAAATGGCACAAAAATTGGTATTCAGAATCAATTGTGTTTTATTTGCTGTTTAGAAAGAATGGATATTGTCATCATCACCCCACTCTTAAGCATTTTTTTCAAACCATGTAGCATCAAACGACCCTAGACATTTTTTATTGTTTTTCTTACAAGTTTGTGTGGCTATAGTTCCTCATAAAGGGAACTTTAGCACTACTTGACTGTGTGATCAGGATACACAATTCAGTTTGGTTTCTCCAGGATTGAGAAACTTTCTTTAGTGACATGCATTCTTTAGAAGGGGAAATAATCATTAAGAAACTAACTATAAGGGCTCAGTTAATATTTAACCACCAAGTTTGAGAAACAGGCTCAGCAAATGTATCTAGATAGTGCTACATTCAAATGACAAAGACTGCTGTATCATGAGAAGAAAATTACCAAAGGAAATCATGGATCATCTCACCACCAGACAGTTAGCATTATATGAATTTTAATTTTGATGTCCAATCTTGCTGCCAAATATTCATTTTAGTTAATTTTCATTACCCTCAATGAGTGAGCAGAAAGATAGAAGAAAACCCAAAGTCTAATTACATCACATTGTTTAAGTCACTTATGCTTTCTGGGTGTCTTTTCACTTGTAATCACAATAAATATATTGATTCTATTGACATCATTAATACTAATGTTCCATGATTTCTTCAAAGCAAATTCAACCCAATAGAATTCTAACTCTATTGCAATATAAGGTTAGGGAAATACTGGAAATTGATAACAAATTCTCAGTAACCTTACAAATAATAAAGAATTCTCTTTAACTTTATTTTTAAAACCACAAGCTCATAAGCGATGAAAGAAGTTAACATTTTAAAGGTTAGCAAGATACGATTGTCAGAATTCTGGTTAGTTACAAAGTTACATTCATCACATGACAAAAATGAACAGAAATAACTATTACAGTGCTAGGAAAGTCAAATAAATTTTGGGTAAAGCCATTGAATTAGTTAAAAATTTCATTCATGCAGAGTTGTGAAAAATAATATATCAGATGTTTTACCCTTTTTAAAGTAATGAAGCAAAATTTAAAGTTGTGCAACTATGTTATCCTCTTTGTATCAATACCACTTGTGAATTTCTTGGAATTATAAGAACTCAATAATAATAGACTAGGTATATCTCTTAATGATTGAAATATGTATAAAATGATAAATTAGGAAAAACAAATTCTTCAACTATGTACTTTTAGTGAAGGGCAAAAACCACACACACTAACTTAAAAACAACTGAAGTTCTTAATTTTATTATTGCCTTATAACATTTTATGCTTAAAAACTCATATTTACTCTCCATGTATAGTGTTTTACTTTGCATTTTATTCAAAAGTTGAGTTTCAACTAGTTTTTTAAGTCTAGCTATCCCTAGATTATTTATTTGGAATAGATTATAACTAAGAATAAGACATGGTAACTCATGTTTTCCAATTAAAGTAAATTTGTGGTGGTGTTTATCTCTTAATCATCGATCAATGTCCTGTTAATTAGTTTTCATAATCATTATATTTGATCAACAACAAAATGCTACCTCTTTATAACAACAAATCAATAGTAGAAGACTTTAGAAAGTATATACAAATTATTTAAATAAAGATTTACAAGAAGCAGAAATATAATGTACAATTTAGTATATTTTTGAGGTCCAAAGGGATAAATATTTTATAACAAATGATTCTTTAAAATGATAAGTGCCCACGGAAAACAGAGAGATTGGGTCAAAAGTCAAAAGTCAAGAGTGTATCTGTGAATTTGAGTATGTGTGTTGGTTGGGGTGCAGAGGAAGGAACAAGGGAGCCATGGTCTTTTGTCCCCTGCAGTGAAGATGACACTGACTGGCCTTCATGTTCAGAACAGACAGGTTTGCTGGTGTGTGGTTCATGGTCTGCCTCTTACAGCTAAAATAACAGTGTCTAAGAAATAGCAAAAAGCAAACTACATCATATAGCTCATCTCTAGTGTGGAGTTCCGTTTCTCCCATCTAGCTTAATCCACTTCTCTTTATATATACTTTTTGTCCATATCAAGCATTGTTTATTGAGCTATAAAATAGATTTATGGATATGGATTTGACTGATCATATTTGTATCTCATAATTATCATTTTGAGTTCTGATTTATGTTTAACATGAAAGTACTAATATTACTGTGTTGTTTACTTTGCCATCTTCTTAGTTTATCATACAGTCAGTGATCTTTAATAAGTATGAATTTCTCAAGATGGTTCTTTTGAGAGTGATTCTGCAGTAGCTTAAAATTAAATCATTTTCTTGGAATTTGTGTTTATGAAATCCAAATATCTGACTCTTTTGAGATTATAGATACCTTAAGTGACTTCAGTGATAGAATTTCAACCACCGCACCATTGCTGACAGCTCGATAGCTTACTCTAGTGATAAATATTCTGTCTACAGAGAGAGAGTTGATTTTATGTGCTCGGTCTAAAACCATCCTGAGAGAGACAGATATTTAAGTTATTTGTATTATCCACTAAAATTTGTTCAGAAAGTGATAACACTTTTTACATAAATTATTTTTCCGATAATCAGCATGAACACTTAGATTAGTGATGTTGGCCAAGAAAATTAAATAATTTAAAATTAAAACTTATTGTATATGTGAAATTACTACAGGGGATATTTCTATTACAAGTGACTTTCCTTTACAAATATTTACAAGATCATACTACATTAAGCTTGGGGACAGTATCTGAAACTTTTTTTTTCATCTAAATTTCAAATAATTTAAATAATTGCCTCCTTAAGTGCATAAGGAAAAACTTGATGAATATTAAAAATTCTATTCTCTTAAGTTTTTGAGAATGGAAATTGTGAGGTTTCCATGAAAGAAGGTAGTCCTAATGTCATCAGCTATCTAACACAATCGTGACAAACGTCATTGAAAATGGAAACATAATGTCCTCTGGAGGGATAAGGAACCCCAAACTAATAATATGGTTACCATAGAGCTGTTAGTGGGGAAAAAAAAACAACATGACAAAAAGTAATCTAAAAACAACAAAAAGTCTCCTTAACTTTTACTTTGCTTATTATTTGAGGTAATAAAGTACTTGATGATAATCTATAAATGGAAAAGCTTATAGCAATCAATGCAGTGAATTGCACACAAAGAAGCTTTCTGCGTATCCTTGGCCATGAGTCCAAGAGGAAGAAAAACGTAAAAAAGAAAGGCAAGCATTTCAACACACAAAGGCTTAAGTATTCTGAGGCCACATGAAATTCTTCAGTTTCCACCACCTTCTGCTGAGAGATGGGTGGAGCCAGGGAGCATTCATGGGTCTGAAACAGGAGAAAAGAATCCCCAGCTGTTTATTGCCTCTGAACAAATTACAACACCCACAGGTTTCAGTTTTCTTCCAGGGGAACATAAAACAAATCCCTCACTCTGCATGACCTTTAAATTGGTGCTACTGCTTAAGCCTATCTAAAAAAACAAAAAATGCCTGGTTTATCAAGATTTTTGCACAAAACTTGTTCAACTATTTAAGCCTTTTTCTCTGGGAATGATTGTAGAAAAGTTTCAAGGTTCATATCGTTGAGTAAGAAAATGTGGGCTTGTGGTAGATACACACACGCCAAAGGATCTTTCTAATCTCTTTCCAGAGTATGCAGATATGGTTATATGTGTTTCTCGGCACACACTGAGCAACCAGCCACTCTCACTGATATAACACAACAAGATGGTGAAATTCCCAAGAGATTGCTTTCAGAAAGCAGTTCCTGCATTGCTAAAACTGTAGCTTACATAGCTTCTTTTGTGTTAATTTTTTTCACAAAGTGCGAGCATCAGTTGGTGCTGTGCTTTCTATGCTTACGTCAAGACGTCATGTGACTGTATATTCTAAACTTGCACATAATCCTAGATGAATAGCAAGCAGCGTGGAAAGCAAAACCCTTACCACAAAGTATGAAGTTAGGATCTTGGAAAAATAGGGTTCAAGAGTTACGCAGGTTGTGACAGTGGGGATTATTTATCATTGTGCTCAAATTATCCTACTGATTGATCATTTCCTTTTGACTTTATGTCTTCCATGGGGAATTTTAATAAATTTCATAGCGTATGAATACATTATAAATTTCATAGGCTTGACATTAATTTGTATAGTATATCACTTTAAAAAATATGGGCACATACTCAAATGACACATTTCTGGCTCTATTTTTGAGAAGGTGATCGTCCAAAGATGATGTAACTAATAATTGTAAAAAATAAGTTGTCATTGCACTATTTTGATAGACACATTAATAGATTTGAAGCAGTCATTAACATCATATTTGTACTTTATAAGACATGAAGAATTAAAGGCCTAAACCTCAGGACCACTGAATGGATATTGCCCATTTATAGTGGTGTGTTAGAACAGTCAAGACTGGACTACAATTTTTTACAATAATGTAGTTTCCTTAGCTTGATTTCACTGTAGCACTAATGGCTATTTTGTAAGTGGTTCCATTAATCAAAGAAACAAATTATTCATGCTTTCTTCAAAGCAATATTTTGTGAGATCTTGGTCAAAGAATGAGGGATAGACATCGATCTTTGTAATATATTTTTAATATCCACTACAAGGATCCCACATGCAATAAATAGGATTGTAAAGTCTACAGTTAACAGCGTGAAGGTACTGGTTACCCCACTGCTTCTATGTTAGATGAGAGATATGAATTGCTGGTCATTTTATAAGGAGGATGAATGATTTTCAAACAAAATATCCCAGTGAAGTCAAAAGAACTACACACTGGAACTAGTAGTCTAGATACTAGAACAAGGAAAGGTTTAGTCCTAATAAATATGCTTCTCTTCTTTCACATGCTCTATCAAACAACATATTACCTAATATATGAAACAATGATTTAATTCTGAACTGGCAAAGGCTCACTCTAGATATCTATTTTATATTTTATTAATTTCAAATTATGGCAGTGGCCAGAAGCTATTGATTCAAAACTATTTCCAACTGGTCTAAGTATATTATTACTGAGTGTCTATTTTTTCTTCAGTCACTTGGTGAAAAATGTGGTTTTGTACAAACCCCCATGCCACCAGATTTGTAAAAATAGTGGACCAAGGTTGTTTACTCTGCGTATTTAACACAATGATAGGTATGTGTTACAGGTTGTGTGTATATTATCAGAAGAAAAACACTAGGGTAGAAAAACCAACTCTGATAAAATATTTAAGTGAAACGTGTATACCTTCAGGTTTGGTTTGCTTCTAGAAGAGACTTTATCATGCCTGTCAGCCTTCTTCATCACTGGTCTCTAACAACTTGGTGTATAAATCTGAGTGGAAGCCTAACTGAGTCACACTCAAAAGGGGGCAAAAGATTTCTTTGGTGCATAGCAGTCTCTCCCTCACAATAAGAAAGTCACAAGTACATTTAGGGTATAATACAATTTCTGAAGGGAGAATAGTTTGCAAACTATAGAGGCATCTTCAATCAAGAACCTACAGGCTCTGGTGGGCTAACACATGCCCATAGCCATTTAGTAACTGTGGTGGAATGGTTTTATGAGGCTCTAGGAGACTGTCAGAAATATCTTTCCATCTTTGGTTTTTATAGGTTCATCTGTTTGTCTCTTTTATTACAATGAACACTGGCTCATGTTAAGAATTTTAGGGTACTATAAATTCTCTTGCTGCTTTCTTAGCAGTTTTGACTTAGCTAAAAGTTTTAAATATACTCAGAGGATTATGCTAGAATAAAGCTCCTAAAAATGTATCATGAAATATTTTTACAGTATTATTCTCAATATGGTGAGATTATGTTAAAGCCTAAGAAGGTACCTCCCTCACACACTTTTTTGTGACTTTATTTTCAGAAAAAAAATTGATCTAAACTTATGCATGACTTTTGGTTCCTTCTCATTGATACTCATTGTTGGCAACCAAATGGTGAAGCTACTTTATGCGGGTACTTGTCACCCACCAGAGAAACACAAGAGCAGACTCATAATTAGCAGAATCCCACCGGAGGACTTGCTATCTGTGCTTCTGGCACATTGATAAAGCTGAGATGTGAATCAAGGCCCCTCAGGGCCTTTCCCCATAAGTCCCTTGAAGAAACTCGTGGTCTCTAAGCAGCAGCTCGACTCAGTGAGCCAGGGCAAGGCTTGCTCCAATGGCCACACTAGGAACTGTGCTTTGAGAGTCTCAGCTCAGAGTTGCTCTGATATATTTACTAATGGCATGTCTAAAGAATATGCCGTGTGTTAAAGAAACTTAGAGGCATTAACCCTGAAAAGTTGAATTCCAGGGAAGGCTGCCTTCTCTCTCTTCAGAAGGACCCAGTCATTTGCTCTTCTGCTGTGTCAGCAAAATTAACAGTGTAGAGTTTGGGTAATTTCCTTTTTATCCCTGAAGGCTTATGATAATTATTTTTCACGGCAACATTAACTCTTAAGATTAGTCTCTTTATGAGGTTTTCATACCTATCTGAGTGATTTGGGGGAGTGTAGGTAGTTACAGTAAGTGCACATTTATCAAGAAGGAATGCATAACCACTTTACTCAGTAGACTCAGTAGTAATTCACTGAAAGGAGTTGTCAGTCTGCTCACAAGCTATGGATCAGGGTGAATGAAATGTATTTTTTTTGAGATAGGTTTCTCTGTAGCTTTGGAGCCAGTCCTGGAACTAGCACTTGTAGACCAGGCTAGCCTGGAACTCACAGAGATTCACCTGCCTTTGCCTCCCAAGTGCAGGGATTAAAGGCTGAGCCACAGCTGCCTGGCTCAGGATGAATGAAATCTTAACAGGGATCAGCAAAAAGGTACCCTTTTAGTAGTCTAAGTTCGACAGAACATTTCGCTATCAAAGAAAAAGTCAGGTTTTTCTCTTGCTTGACCTTGACCTTCTTCTGTTCAGAAATCTGATCTGATTCCTTGATGGATATCTGGTTTAGGCACATGACACCAGGTGAGTCAGGCAGAGTAATTTATATTTTTACTCACTAAATTATGGTCAAAATATGTCTATGTTGACCTGAACTAGCCAAACTTTCTCTCTTCTAGAGGAATTTTCCATTTCCCTCCAAACTTGGACATTGTCATGTTGTAGAACTGAAAAAATTTTGCAAGCCAAACATTTTCTCTTTCCATCCCAACCAATCTAGTTCAGGGCAAGAAAAATTCAAGCCATGCAAGTCCTGATTCCGTAGCAAATGGTAAGCCCCCAATGAACCATGCAAAAATTCCTCTGTGAAATTTAAAACATCTACTTTCATGTATCATTTGTTCTTCTTTTAACTGCAAGATAGCTGAGTTCATTTTCAGTGTAGCTTTGTGTCTTTTTCAAACATTTTGGAGTTGGAGATTACACCGATTTCTCAAGTAGCTCAGATGGAAGAAACAGTCAATGACAAGGCAACATCAACCAGACAGACCCGTAATGGACATGCAGGGCAGCTGGGCTGGTAATCTTGTTTCCAAAATTCTTCCTTCTTGTGTTTCTGCTCATAATCCTCACAGGACCAGAGTGGGCTACAGAGATACTGTTGTTAGTAGGGAGCCTTTTTCATTTTCTAACAGACGGCCTTTTTCATTTTCTAACAGCACTAATTTAAAAATAGCTATTCAACATAATTTTAATGTGACAAATTCGTTTTCAATAATTAAAGTGAGCATATCCTATCACCCTTAGCACATTTGATATATCCTAATCTGTAGATGGATATAGTAATATCCTACATACACAGACACACAGACACATAGACCTACAGACAACCCCCACACACACCCACACACACTTGAGCTACAGGGTCCTTCTTAATAGAATATTCTAATTTAACACCCCTTAATTGTCACTGGCCTTCTTTACATGGAGAGTTATGATGCCATGAGTAAAGATTACACGATTTGTTTCTGTCAAAATTGAAAAAGCCACAGAGCTTAGAGTGGGTCATTATGATGTTTAAAGACAGGCCCTGTGTCGAAACAGGAGCAAACAGTCTTAAGGACAAATGTTGGTGACCCCAACCAGGCACAAACTGGAGTGTGCAAATTTCCCAGTGCCAAAGCTTCTGCTACTGTCAGACAAAAGAATTTTTCTTATTGAAATGAGTGTTCATATTATTGGATTTTTTTTGTAAAGCACAGATTTCCCCCATAGAAATTCAATAAATAAAGGACTTAACCACTGAATCAAGGAAGCAGAACTCCAGTTTTTAACCTTTCAGTTGGGACTAGGCCCTACCAATGTTAATTTGTACTGCAATTGATCTTCCAGGATACACAGGGCGAAATGACCCCGTGGCAGGTCCAGGGCAGACTGTTTTGCTGGTCAGTGGTGGCCTCTGTATGTCACTGAATGAAGCTGGAGCTATAGCTGAATCCATAGCTGCTGGACCGAGATAACGGTTGCTGAGCCTCTTCACTCTGTTCTGCATCATAACTTGGAAATGTCTGTGCCCTGGACATCTTTGATGAGCCAAACCCATGACCTGGAGAGGAGGAAAGGAAAGCTGAGACACATCAGAATAAGGAAACGGTATCTGTAGAAAACAGTACAAATAAATCTAACCGAAGACTTCAAACCTACATCAAGCTTATAAGAAGGAGGGCAAGAATCTAGGCTTTGGTATTCAGATTCTTTTTCTTTAACTCAATACTGGGAATTAAATATAGGGCCTCTCATATGCTAGTCAAAGTATTTAACCCAGCTCTCTTTTTTACTTTATGGTACTGAGTAAGCTGCCAAGGCAGATCGTGAAGTTCTGATCCTCCTCCTTCAGTCTCCGAATTAGCTTTAATTACAGTCTGTGCCACCATGTCAGGCTCTATTTTCTTGATCTTCATGAGCTAAGAAAATATCCAGGAATCAGTATTTTTCCCAACTGCTTCTTTCCTAGAATGATGGACATCCAGAGAGCTAGGCTAATATTTAGACTCTAAACATTCCCTTCCTCAACCTTTGAAATGAGAGCAGAAATCCTTTCCCTAGAAAGGAACTTCTGACAGAAAGCCTGTTCGTTTTTTTACCTTCCCTTATATATTATATTCAGTTAAAATGGAAAAAAGAAAGAAAGAAAGAAAGCTAATGGAATGCTTTCTTTAAAGCATCTGGGAACAGACACTTTGGATTTTACCCTCATCAGTAATAACCAATTATCAAACAGATTTTACAGTAATAGATCAAAGATTTTAGTTTCTCCCAGGAACTTGGTGAGTCCCTGTAACTGATGAATATCTTGGTTTACCAAGGTAATCTGCTTCGATGCTAGCAAAAGTGACTTAAAAGTTGACTCTTACACAAAATATACCCCAAGAAAATCCTGCACATAAATTTGGCTCTTTAGCTGATACCTTGTGATAAAAAATTTTCTAATGCCAACTGAAGCAAAAGTGATTGCTTAAAATGTGCCAGGATGTTCATGTTCACAATGTGCAAAGAGAAATATATATATAAAAGACTTTCCAATAGTTGTCTCACTCTTTTAATATCCAGTATTCTTTGTGCTTGAGGGTGGTTTGTATCTGATGACAGAAAGGAAGCATTTAGTGAGACAGAAGAAAAATAGATCCTGTATGTGCTGCCCTTTCAGAGTTTATATTGCACTCAAGAGATGAAATGCAGTTAATTTGATTTGTGCTTTAGCTGATCTCTTGGGAGAAGAATTCAGAGAACACTATCTATTAACATAGAAACATGGGGCATCCATTGTCATATCCCCTTTGTGGCCCTGTCCTTTGCAATGTCATAGGCTCAAAGCCTGTTTCACTGCCACGTGCTTGATGACTCCCAAAATATCCTTGCAGTGTGGAAAGCTTGAGATCCAGGGAGAAAGCCCATAGGAACTGGGTAATTAAAGGCTAATTAAAATCAGTAAAACAGACTAAATGTTAAAAAAATTGTGAGGTATAAATCTTGCTTTCTATCAAGAAATTGTTCTAAATTTGCTGGTCTTATTTTTCTGCTGATCAGGGATTGGGAAGAACTAGAGACTAGTTGCTTGTATAGCTTGGAGGAGGAAGAGTAGAACATCTTTCCAGTCCTTCTTAGGTATCACTTGTATCAGGTACACTTGAGCTTTTTGAACCTTTTGCTTCTACAGTTCTTCCTGTAACTGAATCTATGCTATGGTGTGATACACTAAGCTGATCTACATCGATGGCTACTAAAATGGTCTGAAAGCTGAATTGCTGACACTTAAAGTCCTGTGCTCCTATTTTCCTCCCTTAGTGTGTTCATTCTTTGGGAGAGGTATCAATATACTTGGTTTTGTGCATCTGCCTCACTTGCCATTAGTTACCTTACTTTTGCCTATAGGTCTCTCCATTGTCTCTTCATTAAATTATTGTAAAATTTCAGCTAGATGCATCTGCTCTTTCCTCCTGTGGACTCTGATTGGTGTGGGAAGTCCTGTATATGTGCTGCTTTTA
>LOJH01045051.1:0-13669 GCA_001685095.1 Ellobius talpinus | reverse complement strand
TATTTCAGGTGTAAAGCTAGCTGTGCGGGAGCCAGGTGGGACAAAAAGCAGGCCAGCCCACCGCTCCCCTCCTCTTCACTACAAGAACTCTCTAGATAAACAGAACCAATAGGGTAAATGCATATTAAACAGGATTTTATTGGATTGGATTACATAATACTGATTGAATAATCCAGCAATGGCAGTCTTTACAGTGGAAAGGCTGAAAATGAGGTAGTTTCTCAGTCCATGAGACTGGATTCCTCCCAGTCTTCAGTTGGTGCTGAAAGCCTAGAGGATGCCTAGAGATTGGTACTTGGTCTTTAGTCCCTGATGAAATCCAAGAGACTGGGTTCTGATACCCAAAGGAATGTAACCATATCAGTTGCAGTGGTGGGACAAATAAATTTGCCAGCAAGATATGAAGAGAATAAGGCAAAAGGTAGAAGCTTTTCTCTCAGACTTCCTTTTATCTGGACTGCTATCAGCAAGGGTAATTTGCATTTAAAGCAGGTCTTCTTATTTGAAATAACTGAATCAAGAAAATGCCTCACAGGTGAGTCTACAGGTTATCTCTCAATTGATTCCAGATCTAGGCAAGCTGACAGGCAAGATGAGCCATCAAACTCTCTCCTAGTTACCCTTCTACTGCTGTGAAGACACCATGACCAAGGTAAGTCACAGAAGGATGAGTTTGTTTGGGCCTTACAGTATCAGAGGGTTAGAGTCCATAACCATCATGGTGGGGAGCATGACAGCAGGCAGGCAGGCCTGGCATTGGAGCAGTAGCTGAGAACTTATAGCTTGATTCATGAGCTCAAGGCAAAGAGTGGGAGACACCGCAGATGGTGTGGGCTTTTGAAACCTCAGACCCTATACCCAGTTACACTACATCCTAATCCCTCCTCAAACAGTTCTGCCAACTGGGGGCCAAGTACTCAAACATAGAGCATGTGGGGAGCATTCACATCCAAAGCATAGCATACACGTAAAAACACATTATATAGAGAGCATAACTTTGCCCATGATTTCCTTCTGCTTCTCCATGCCATTAAGATAATTTGGTTCTAAAATAAGCAAGCCTTGAGTATGTTTGAACGATTTAAAGCTTGGGAAATAAATTTCACTTAGGCTATATTTTAAAATGTCCAGTTGAGTAATTCATCTCCTGCTTGATTGTAAGCAGAGCATTTGCACTTCTGTGTGCATTTTCATAGCTTTTGACAAATCACTTGTAGGCCCCGCTATCCAGGTTATGTAGTTGTTTTAACATCTTCTAAATTAATAACATCTATTTTATGGATTGACTTTTATTATTATTATTTATGTGGATGTGTGTGTCTGTGTGGGGGTATATGCAACTCAGTGCAATGCCTGTGGAGGCCAGAAGAGGGTGCTGCATTCCCTGGAGCTAGTGTTGAAAGTGGTTTTGAGCCTTGGTGTGAGTGCTAGGAACACAGCTCTGGTCATCTGGAAGAGCAGGAAGCATGCTAATCACTGAGCCATCTCTCACCCTTGAGCATGTTTAAAAAAATCCTCTATGCTGTAGACTTTTCTTCTGGGCCTTTCCAAATAAATGGCAGTCATTTATATCTCATCCCTTCTGTTTATGTCCTGAATGATTCCCTCTGAAATACCACTCTCTTCTTTCTTTTGGCTTCTGTCCCTAAGTCTCTGTATTAGTGGTGTCCAGAAACTCACTCAGGTGTGTTTATTATGCCTAGTGTAATCCAAGGCACACAACAAATCCTTGGGGGGGTTGTGTAAGCTCTTCCACAGAGAACAAATTTCCATTATGTCCCGCATTCATTCTGTAGCTGCTGAGAGAATGCCGCCTGCCACATGCAGGGTCAATGGATGACAGACAACCTCTGAGAGTGGGAGCTGAAGCCACTCAGCCTCTTCTCTCTCTAATGATCATCTCAGGTATCTGTTGCAGTAAAGGGATGCTGACCGATACACTTTGGCTTCCGGTAATGGAGTCTTAGCATTGGATTTCTGCTCCTGATGGGTTCTGTCTTGTGACCTTTAGAACCCCCCTTTCACGGGGTCATGAAGAATTCCATCTTTACAATGGTGAGTTCTTGCACTACCCATCATTCTTCTCTTTACCAGGCTCTCGTGGGTCCATGCTACACATCTCCATTTATTCGTTATTTCCCACAGTAGTACTTTGCAATTTCTCTGTAACAGTCATACTTATCTCTTATTCGATTCCCCCAAAGTATCTCATATTTCATGTTCTTATTGTGAATGGGAACTTAAAATACTTACAGTTGGTTATTATTCCAATAGAAATTCTATTTTTTTAGTCCTGTTGCAGCCAGAAACAGACTCCCTGCTTCTTAGACTCTGTTGATGTAGGCAAACAGTACACCTTGATTTTCTCTAACCTTTGTGCTGCCTGTCTCCTCCCTCTTGCGGCCCTATCTTATTCAATTTCTTAGTACGTCTTCAAATTCCCTTTCTCCCCTTCATCTTTAGCAATAGTGCCTCCCATATTTTGTTTCCGATTTCACCCCCCCCTTTTTTGCCATGATCCCGTTTTCAGCAGTGCTCCTTTCCTGTGTGGCAATATCTAGGTGGTCTCTTGGTCATGCCTCTAGCCTTTCTGATTGACAGGTTGTGTCAGTTTCTTGTGTTTGCACATCACAGAATGACTGACCACATGCTGAGGATACTATCTAGAGGCTTCCATTTCATGTCGTTGGCTGTCTTTCTGTCCATTTCCATAGGACTGTCACACACTCAGGGTCCTGCCTTCGAACATGTAAGCTTTTATTTTTTTTAAATTTTTTTTTCATGTAAGCTTTTACTAAACAGGTACACATGGCCGTGACTCACAGAGTCATACAGCAAACTCAGATAGTCATCTAGAGGAGCACAGCCTCCAAGCTTTGTGAGGTTTTCTGCTGTTGTAATAGTTTTTGTTTGTTAGTTTATTTATTTTAAATAAAAATGCAGCCTCTTAGAAACAGGAGTGTGCTTGGTTGTCCCACTAGAGCAAACAAACCCAGTTTCACCCAGAACTGAACGGACTTCACGCTAGACTCCAACATTAGCAAAGCGTGTTTGCTTCATTTGCAGCATGCACTACATACATGTACTGTATATTATGAATTTAAAAATATATTTCATTTTTAAATCTCTGTGTATTGTTTTGGAGAAAGAATCTCATAAATTCTCTTGAGTTATCTTCCCCTGTCTGTATATTCTGAAGAAACTAAAAGGCATAAAATAGAAAATGAGAATTGGTCTCAGGCAAGCAGATCTTATAGAGGGCCTAAGGACACTCAGAGCTAAAGTCCTCTGGGTAACTGGCACTTTATAGTTTTCTGTATAGTACTGCTCTCTCTAGTGACTTTAAAGGAAGAAGTAACATTTTGATTCAATGGAATTTCTTACCCACTTTAGTTACTTTTCTCATTGCTGACAAAACCATGGCAAAGTATCTTGAGGAAACAAGGGTTTAATTTGGCCATTTGTGGGTACAGTCCACCATGATGAGGGGACTTGGGGGAAGGAACATGAGATACCTCATCACATTGCACCTGCAGTCTTCAGGAAGTAGAGAGAGATGGATGCTGGGGCTCCTTTCTCCTTTTAATTCAAGCTGGGACCCTAGCGGATGGGAGGGCGATCCACGTATTTATGGTGGCCTATCCATTCTCAGCTAAGCCTTTCTGGAAACATCCTCATAGATAAACCCACAGGTATACACACAGGTGACTCTAAACTCAGTCAAGTTTACATCAAGTTTGCCATCATGGTGCTGCAGTCACAGAGTCCTGAAGACATTAGAGGTCTCAGAACTGATTTGGAGAACGGTGCTTTTTCCCCTCCTCCCAAGAAGAAAAGAAGGTGACTCAAACTTATAATACTAGAATTGAGGAAGCTGAGACTGGAGGCTTGCCACAATTTCTAGGCCATCTTGGAACGAATAACAATCAAAAATGAGTTTCAGGCTAGCCTGTACTCTAGTCTGGGATTCTGTTGCAATAGGCAGTAGCAGCAGCAGCAGCAGAAACACAACCGGGGTGGGAAGAACAGTAATGGTTGGTAGTGATACTTTGTTTGTAACCTAACAAATAAAGCTTGCCTGAAGATCAGAGTGCAGATCTAAGCCACTAGCTAGGCATAGAGGCCAGGCAGTGGTGGCACACATCTTTAATCCCAGCACTCGGGAAACAGAGGCAGACGATCTCTGTGAATTCAGGCCTCCCTGGGACATATGAGATTGAATCTGTCTAAAAGAGAAATAGTTATTTAAAGGTGATCCCAGCACTTGGATAACACCCCTTTAATCTCAGCACTAAAGAGGTGGAGACAGGAGTGATCTGTCTGGGCGGAGAGAGGAGTATAAGGCAGGAGGAGACAGGAGCTCAGATGTAGTCTGAGGATGCAGTCTGAGGTTTTGTAGAGAGAACACTCAGTCTGAGGATTTGTGGAGACAGGATCACCCCTTTGGTCTGAGGTAGAGGTAAAAGCTAGTGGCTGGCTATTCTGCTTTTCTCATCTTCAGCATTAGCCCCTATATCTGATTCTGGGCTTTTATTATTAATACCAGTTGGAATTCATGTTACAATGGTAACTGTAGAAGGCTGTGGATTTGGGTGAGCAAGTCCTTTTAGGTAAAGAAGTTTACTCTGGGGTTGGTGAGGTAGTTCAATGGGTAAAGACACTTGCCTAGCACACAGGAGGTCCCAGGTTGAAGTCCCAATGCTGCAAAACAAACAAACCAACAAGTCATTGTAGAGCTAATGACTAAGTTTTCAGAAAAAAAAAGAAACCATAATGGTGAAGGAATTGCCTTCCATTCTTCTCCTTGGGATTTTCTGGTTCTTTTCAGGTTCTCATATATATCATTTTCAAGAACTCAAGGGAAAATGAATGTTCTTTGTTTACGAAAAGAAGAGAAACAGTGTCATACCATGTGGCATGTCCCCTTCAAGTACTCAACATTAGGACCTTAGAGCTAGTTTCCCATGCTGGGAATCATCTTCTCGGGCTGGCCTCATCCCAACACTGTAAATGAGTCCCGAATGGGCTATCAAAGGTCTACCCCAGCTCTGGGTGCTCAAGCAAATAGCTTTCATTCCTCAGGATTCCATTACTGTTCTGCCATTCTACGAGAGGATAAGCCTCAAAATGTGACACACACAAGAAACATTATGTTTTCAGGAATTTATGCATTTAGGAACAATTAATGATAAAAGAGACAACTAATTTGAAAAAGAGCAAGGAGGGATATATGGGAGGGTCTGGAGGGAGAAAAAGGGGTGAAATGATACAATATTATAATTTCAAAAAAATTAAAGAAATATTTTTAAATGTTACACAACATGATCAACAACCAGGAACCTCACCCCATGAGCATCTTCCCCAGAGATATTGTGGCATATTTTTGTGCTGGGTGGAAACAAATTGGAATCATGGAGAGACAACTACATGGACAGAACAGAAGGACTGAATAGGTAGTGAAGTTGTTTTTCCCCAAAGGTCACCCTGTTCTGCTCGGTCGTTTGGACACAGCCACTCCATGGTTTGTATGCAGCACATGGTAAGTGGAGAGGGTGAGTCCTATGTGGGCAGCCAAGTACCCGATGACTCAGACTCTTGATTTGTGCCTGGGTGATCACATCCTTCCTTGCTCAGTCTCCATTAGCTTGGATGTTAATGTGTGTCTAATATGAAGCAGGCTGCTGCACATTCTCAATGAAGCTTAGGTCTACCTATGCTGTCTCTGGTATCTGTAGAGAGAAAGGCAGTCTAGCAAGGTAAATATTCAGATCAAAATCAAAATAAAACAACAACAACAACAACAACAACAACTAGCCTGAAAGAACAATGCCTGCTCTCCAAAAGGCATAGTGGTTTCTAGCTTTAGGTCAAAGGAAGATAATTCACCTCAAGAGAAGGGTTATTTCTATTGTTAAAGGAGGCCAAACAGCCCTTCTAATAGCACTGACTCTGCATCGTACATGCCCCCATCCTGTAAATAAAAGCAGAGCCACCCAAATGTTACTTTCTTTGGCAGGTTCTTTTTCCCTTATTTTCATTGGGGGAGGTCTATTTTTAGAACAGATTCTCATCATAGAGCTCCTGCTGACCTCAAGCTCATGATCTCTGACCCCAACCTCCTGAATGCTAAAACTGCAGGCATGCATCAACATGCCCAGCCTGTTAAAGAAATGAGGAGAGACCAAATACAGAAATAAGTATGGCTTGAGAGTTTCTCCTTGGGTAAAGGTTGGGCAGGAAAAAAGACCAGGTCTTTAAAGAGTCAGTGCATAACTGATGTGCCAGGCTATTTTTGCAGCAAAGGAGATGGGAAGGTCCCCACAACATCAAAAGAACATGGAACTTGGATTCATTTTCAAAGAAGTCCCACAAAGAAATCTCAGGAACTCTGCTGTTTTTTCCTCATCCACTATGGTAAGGGATGGCTAGTTTAGAGGCCTTCCAGAATCAGTAAAGAGGGAAGTCAGGCACGACGTCATTCCCCTTCGGATGATGTCATTCCCTTTCAGATGAGGTTGTTGCGGGAGTCACCCTGTCTGCAGGCCTCAGCTCTCCATGGTCCAGAGCTGGGACATCAATGATTGGCTCTAAGAGCCAAAGTTCTACCAGGGTCTCACACGGCTTGTGTGCAGCACCATATTCTAACTTGTATTCATTTTTGAAAAGTTTGAAAAGCAAAAATCTATTTTCCTTGAAGCAGTATGGTAAAAGTAAGATTTAAAATTGAGTTCTGTATTAATGGACACTTAATTCAGTGTTTGCTGTCTGTCAGGTTCTGTTCTAGGCTTTGGGGCATTGCTCGGGAGAAAAGGCTCTTATTCTGTGGACCCTGAATGTGAGCCAGGCAGGACAGACCATAAACAAGACAGCCACACTCTGATAAGGTGACTCTAAGAGAGGAGATTTGCATGTTGGCATTAAGATTAGTGAGTGTCTCAGGTCAGGTCCTCAGAGAATGCTGCTGAGAGGAGGTGGCCACTGAGGTGAGCTCTGTAACAGCCTGAGGGAGGAGAGAACATGAAATGCTCTATACAGCAACCTTTAGATCAGAGCAAGTGTGGCAATCAGTGGGCATGAGAGTCAATAGGCCTGTGAAGTACATCTGAAGAACCCACTGGAGGACACACATGTTCCCCTCTGAGCAGTGCAAGCCTGGATTATAAGGTTGATGCATGGCTTTTACTTGCTAGATACCTGGGGAGAGGCTGGGTTGGGCATTTAATGACATTGTGTATGATTCTCTTTGTCTGGCAATGTCCTCTTCAGTTAAAGGCGATATTGCTACTTAAGTTACGTTAATGCCTATCAATGACGATTTTGTTTGAATTTTCCAGATTCTGCTTGTTTCTCAAGGTGAATACTTCCAGGTATTGGACATCTGAGGTAAAGCTCAGGACAGATCATTTTGACAGTTCTGGCAGGTGTCACTCAGAGAATGATTCCCTGTGCTCAGCTTATGGGTGGCTGGTCCACTCTTCTCTGTGTGATGGCATAGGTCTGCTGCTCCTTCTTAAGGAACCTGTTCCTTCAAGGACAGAATTGTGGGAGCACACCCTTGCTGTCTGCATTAGCCTCTCATTTCCAGTGCAGATTCTCCTTAACACATTAACATCTCAAAATGTATACAGCAAATGCATAATTGATATCCAAACAAGCCGCAAGCAGCAGAATGCTAGGCTAAAGACAGGACTGGTTTCTTTACAAGTTTATTTCTTGGAGCTGAGGCAGTGGCTCCGTGGTTAATAGCTCTTACTGCTCTGGCAGAGGAGCAGGGTTTAGTTCCCTCACCCACATGGCAGCTCACAGCTGCTGTCTCTCCAGAGTCAGGGGTCCGACGCTGTCTTCTGAACAACGGGAGCACTGCATGTAGGAAATAAACCTCTGAAGCATCCTCTCAGGCTGAAGCAAGCAATGGCTGAAATGACCTCATCATGTGTGCCAGTACAGTCAGTGTTAGAGAGTGATTTGACAGTTCATCTCAACAGTTCTGAAAATGTTGCCTCCCTAAAAGTGTTGCCTCCTCTAATGCATAGATTTTACCCAGAGAAATATATAAAAAAAGAAATTAAATCATGGAAAGATATTCCATGACATGAACGTACCCCTTATTACATTGTCTACAATGCATGGGGATAAAATGAAATGGAGTCTCTTCAGGCAAGGACTAATAGAAGATCACCTCTGGAAAGGGCTCTTGATAAGCCATTATACTGACATTTAAATTAATGCTTCGATGATGATCGGGCTTCATGGAAAAAAATTTAAATGATAACATTTATGACAATAAAGCAGGAAGAAGTCAGGCTAGCTGTAATAGCCTTAATAATAATATAATAACCTTGACAGCACTTTAAAAATCCTATCAACACATTTGAAGCTGGCAAGGTGTTGCTCTGTTAGTGTATTATATATTTCCTTTTGATGTTTGCTGTCCACTGCATTTTCATAATGAACAAAGCACACCTTAGTAGATGCTTTCTCTGGAGAGCTTTGATCTTGGCGTTGAATATATCTTTCCTGAAATGGAGAACTTAGAAGGGCTGAGGCAGCAAGCAAGGGGATGAGGTGGGAACTTCCTGTAGTGTGTGCTTGGTCCAGGTATGTGGATGCTGGTGGCTCACCTGCTCCTGTGTGCTCTTTCCATGCCAGTGGGAACTCCCACTTACGGAATCCGCAAGGGGGACTCTGCCATGGCGAAAGGCTGCAGATGGCCTGAAGTGAGAAGCCTTCCACTTGCAGCATTTTGGGGAACTGCAACTTATGCCACAACTGAAAGAGAAAGTTTCCAGGCACCAGCCAAAAGGCCATGGGAGAGGTTTGATTCTTCAGCATAGAGACACCGAAAATAATTCTGCTTCCTCTCTATCTAGCCCGTTGTTGTCAGTCCCAGTGGGATGAGTGGTTTCAAAAAAAAAAGCACAAAGTTTTTGCTGCTCTGATTGTGATTGTCTCATTGGCCACTGCTATCAGGGTTAGCCTCCAAGTGGTCCAGCCAGAACATCATCTGTGCACACACCCCAACACAACATATGGCAATGAGGCTGTGGCTGGTAATGAGGAATATTAGTCAACAATGGATTGCATGTGTGCATGCATGTGTGCATGCATGTGTGCATGGTGCTACATGCTAAGCTTCACATACATGTTTCAGCTAAAGCTATTACACTTTCTTGAACTTGTGAAGCCCGGGCTTCCCATCCTCTGTTAAAACCATCTTTACCTCTTTTTCATTTGCAGTTGTTCCATGCACCTTCCCCTAAAAATATGATCCCCTATTTTTTTTACAAAAGTAATTTTTATATATGATAACTTGTCTCTAAAGATGAAACAGAAGTCCAAATACTAGTGAACTCTAGAAAGTGAATTGGGAGAAGGAAAAAAATTCCATACCATACCTGTATTAGTTAATGTTTATGGTGGATATATGTTACATTATATAGAGCAACTTACAAATTTATTATAAGAGCCTACTAACCTAAATAGAAAAAAATAAAATAAATTAAAAGCAAGCTCAGGTGTAGGGAAGCAGCTTAGCTGGTGAAGTTCTTGCTTTAGAAACCTAAAATCTTGAGTTTGAATTCCCAGCACCCATATTAAACAAGCAAATAGCAACAAAATAAATGGTGTGACAGAGCATAATTGTCATACCAGAGCTGATGAGGCGGAGTTCTTGAGGCTCCCTGTCCAATCAACTCAGCCTATGCGGTCAGCTCAGCCTATGCGGTCAGCTTAGCCTATGCGGTCAGTTTAGCCTATGTGGTCAGCTTCCCCTATGTAGTCAGCTTAGCCTATGCTGTCAGTTTAGCCTATGTGGTCAGCTTCCCCTATGTAGTCAGCTTAGCCTATGCGGTCAGTTTAGCCTATGTGGTCAGCTTCCCCTATGCAGTCAGCTTAGCCTATGCAGTCAGCTTAGCCTATGTAGCGAGTTCTAGACCAGGAAGAGACCCTGTCTTAAATTAAAGGTAGATGGCACCTGAGGAATGTCCCCTGAGGTTGTTCTGTGGCCTCTCCATGCATATTCACACGTGTACATCCATGCACACGTTCAACTGAGGCAGGGGAGGAGAAGGGGGAGGAGAAGGAAGGAGAAGGAGGAGGAGGGCAAAATCAGGACTTTAATTTTGATCAGTAGGCCTGGAATTTCTAAAGCCAAACCCAGCTACTGAGATAGCTTTCTTGAGGTGTGGGATTCTGATATTTTTAAAATAGATCTGGAAAAACAGTTACTGATATTCAGGATACAATAGGATAACCTACTTGGATTCCAGATAGTCCTGCCTTGCCCAACCCAACTGTGCTATCACCCCACGTAAAGTTGTCTTTGTTTTCTTCAGACAGTATCTTCCTGGAGTCACCTGTAACTAGGGCTTTTATCCTGCTTGCTAGCAGTTTTTTTAAAGGCATATTTTATTAAAACATGGTGCACATGATTTAGAAGCTATTTTCGTGCTTGGCCTGAGCTTAATTGATGGGTTTCAGTCCTCCAGATGAACAGTTTGTTTTGTGTCTGGACCTGGGAATCAAATTTTGCTACTTCAAAATATAGCACTCCTTTGGGAGTTGGGGTCAGGAAAGAAAAACCAAGTGGGACACAAGTATTTTCAAAGTACATATGAACACACACACACACATACACACACACACATATTGAGTGCCAGAGTTTTGTTCTATGAAATCAACACATACGGCCAATTCCACCCTCCAATTATGAAACTTTCTGTTGTGGGCATATTTAACAGTCTATGAAACATTTTTAAGGTAGTTCATCCTGGGGTTAATACCACCATGTCCACAATTGTTGAGCAAAGAACACATGCTAATTCAATAGAACAAGTTGGGAAGGGGAATATCCCACAGGGTGTCTATTCCTGTCCCAAGAAGTATTCAGATCATGGGTATGACAAAGAAAACCAGTATTTAACGTATTTAACATTTCTTATTAATTCTTTGTTGATGTAACAAATCCCTCTTTTGACCTAAGGGACAGCAAGGTAGAGACAAGACCTCCTCTGTGTCAGTTCTCCTGAAGGAGGAGTTTCTGTGTGGTATTCAGAGGCCTGTTAGAAGGACCACATGTATTTAAGACAATTGTATTATAGTGAATTTTGTCCGCATAAGTATAAATGACATGCCTGTTTAGTGCTTTATATTAATAAAAGATTGTGACTTCTGCCATAGAAAACTAAGGCTGGGTCAGTGGTTAAGTGTTCCCTATGCAAACATGTGACCTGAGTTTGAATCTTCAGCTTCCTCATAAAAAGCTAGGCATGGGCATGTGCTGTAATACAACGTCTGGGCACAGACACAAGCAAATCCTGGGACCTCACTGGCCAGTCAGCCTAGCTCAAACAGTGAGCTTCTGGTTCGGTGAACCTCCCTGTCTCAAAGGAAGTAGGCAGAGAGCAAAAGAGGAAGACACTTGACCTCTCTCAGGTTTCCACATGGAAGTGGGGGGATGGGAAAGCATACCTACTTGCACCCTTGCGTGCGTGTACCCACATGCAAGCAGCTAGATTCATAAATTAAATAAAATAAAAAGGTCAAGAGTTTAATGACGTTGATTTAAAGTAAAAATAACCATAATTTTGCAGAAACTGCCCCACAGACCCTGCGTCTGGCCCTGACATGTTGGTCGTGGTGCAGGGAGGACTCCAGCTGCCACAGACTCACTGCTGGCTCCACATGCTTGTGTTCTGACTAGTGTAAAACCGTCACCTTTCTGTCTGCTGCCTCACAGTCTGCCACCATGCAGCTTGGAAGTGCCTTTGAACACATGTGCATGTCTACTCCGTATTTATAGGTCACTTGGGAGGCAGTACTCAAACAGCGATGTATACACAGAGATTGTGTGGGAAAGATAGGTCAAATGTGATCTAAATATGAAATGCTTACTGCTTGCAAAAGTGCTTAGAAAACACAACTTAAAACACTATTGGGGTATTTAAGGAGTCAGTTTGGACCCCAAATTCCATTTAGAAACATCCCTGTTGAAGGATATCTATGGGATATAAATCAAAATATTAACAATGCAATGTCATAAGCTGAACAGCAAGAAAATCATGGTGTCAGTTGGTAGGATTAGGATGGTAAAATACAGGTAATTATTTGAAGATTTTCAGATAGATTTTTTTTTAAACTTCATTGTCATAGAAGGGTCTCATGTGTGTGGAATAGGTAGGTATTCTTACAGATGTGTTCGTGTATGCATAGGGTGTGTGTGTACATGTGTGCAGTTGTACGTGGAGGCCAGAGAGTGATAGCAACTATCTTCTTTGATCACTCTCCACATTATATTTTTTGAGGGAGGGTTTCTCAGTGAAGCCAGAACTCATTAATTAGGCTAGCCAGCTAGCCAGTGAGCTCCAGGGTCGTGTCTGCTTTTGCCATCCCTGCTCTCCTGGGATTACATGCAGGCTGTTGCATCCGACCTTGTACGTGGGGAATGGAGATCTGAAGTCAAGGCCTCTTGCTTGTGTAGCAAGCACTTTACCAACAGAACCATTTCTATAGCCTCCTCTCCTATGGGTTTAAAAGGTGAAACGTATTCTACGAGTTACATACATACCACATGGGGATGGCAGCTCCTGCCACGTGTCCTCAGAGTTGATTATAGCCTTGGGGCTTCAGTGTTTTTCTGTGTCTTCAAGGAGAGAGGTTGGGCTGCTGCATCCATTAGGCCACAGCAGGTCTCCGCAACCACAGTTTTAAACTCATTAAGGTCCTGCAACACAAATGCTTAGCTCCTTGTTTCTTAATTGCCAATTTCAACTTCTTTATTTCCACTTACCTGAAGCTTCACATTTCCTTTCCCAAATGGCCCTTGAGGTCACCTATTTTCCAAACACCAGGACAACCCCAAGTGAGAAATGCTAGAACGTAGAGAAGAAAAGGAAGGCAGTCTGAATACCTAACTGTCCTTCCTAGCATTAAAACTCACTGAGCCTAACAGTGCCTACAGGGAGTATTTAGGGCATCTAGCAAATGTCATCTTCAGTGCATTAAAGCAATGCTCATTGAGCTGGTCCCTGCGTACATGCACATGTAAGTGTCTGGCTATACCTGTGGGTACATTTGCATGCCTGCCATTTGTATGCAGATATCTATGCACTTCTAAAATCAGGCTGAGGTGGGATAGGCTGATAGTTGTGACCTGAGGAGAAGAAGCTGGGGGAGGCAGGAGGTCCTCTGTTCCTAGGGTCTGATTTGCATTTACTGCTAGGAAAAGCAGACTTCAGGCTCCCCTGATAAAGACCTCATGACTTACAGAGAGAGTGTGTGTTTTCCAAAAGGCATCTTGTCAAAGGCAATAAATAAACTGCTCGTACTTAGGGCTGGATGACGCATTTCCAGAGACAGCTCAACTAAGATGCCATTAAGCAGTGCTCACTTAGGGCTAAATGCCATACAACTTTGTCTCCCTGTGCTCCCTCTCAGAGACCAGACCCGGGGATGCCGCGTAATCCACCTCAGGACTTTGTTTATTGAGAAACATTCTTTAGCTTTTGATCCTGCTACAAATTACACTCCCTGGGCAACGTTAGAAAGGAGGCTTATAGCTTGGTAGCAATCTTTAGTGCCACCAAGATCCCTTATATACCAATTGTAAAGAAGTCAGTTTATCCAGGAGGATAACTACGTATTTTTCTTTGGGTTCACCTTCCTATTTAGC
>LOJH01045050.1:0-13669 GCA_001685095.1 Ellobius talpinus | reverse complement strand
AAGAAAGAAAGAAAGAAAGAAAGAAAGAAAGAAAGAAAGAAAAAGAGAAAAGAACCTGAGACTAGAGAAGTTACTGGCCCAAAGTAAAAACCTAATGCTACTATTATGATAAAGGAACATAGAAATAATTCCCAATGACATATTTCTATATCATTTGGTAAGTGCATCACTCATCCCTCATCAGAGAAGCTCTTTCTTTTGGTGGACGGTAATTAAGACAGAGACCCACAACTGGGAAATGTATAGAGCACTCAGCCCTAAAGGAGATGTCTTTATTAAACTATTCCCCTCAAGAATCGGGAGTCGATGCAGAAGAGAAGGCAGAAAGATTGTAAGGAGCCAGAGGTGATGTATCAGATACAACAGGACTGATACTTATATGAACTCACAGACACTGTGACAGCCCACAAAGTACCTGTACAGGTTCGTGATTTCCCATCCTGAGAAGGGGAGGTGGAGACAAAGTCCCACCCCTAACCAAGAAGCTGTTTGCAATTGATGCCTGCCCAGAAAGAGAAAATCAGTGGTCTCCAATGGAGTGTACTGGAGACAGCCACACTTCAGGGCAAATCTCGTGGCCAGTCATGGTTGGACAACACAAAACAGATATTATGATGTCGGAACATGCTCTGGGAATGGAGTTGCGTGAGGAGAATTCTGAATAACTATGAAAATACTCCAAGAAAACAAGAAAACTCTTGAGGCCTCAGTTTCTTCAAAAACTTGGAATTATCCTTGGAATTTGTTTAAACGTTCCTCCCAGGTGTATTGGAGAGGAGTGGCTTTTACTTCAAATTCCTCACTACTGCTTGCTGTTGCTGCTATTCAATGAAATGTTTACGTACCTATACAGTAAAACTTATTTTTGCTATTTGCAGCTTGTTGTGATTGCATGCAGCAATGAGAATTTATGAGGACTTTACTATGTGAACTTTTTTAACCCTTGGATTATAAACTGACAGAGATTCTGGATAAAGTTGTCTACTGCATGCAACTTCAATCTGCATCATATTTTGGCTCCACTCTCCCAGATCCCACCACCTCTAAACCTGTGGCATTATGGTATTTTGTGGGCTTTTTGTTTCATTTCAGTATTTTCGTCTTTGCATTTTTGTTTCCTTGCTGTTGTTAGTTTTAGTTTTCATTTTTTGATTTTTGACTTTTTGCCATTTTTTTAAAGAGAGAACTAGAGAGACAGCATTAAGTTGAAGTTGGATGAGTTGGGAGGAGTTCAGGAAGGAAAGAATATGATCAACATATTGCATAAAAATAGTTAAATAAAATATACCCATATTTTATTCAACATGGCCTCAGCAAAAAGCTAACTGCTGCTTCTAGCTCTTAGCCAAAGGGAAAAGGGACATGGTGGGCTCAAGAGTAATTTCAAGAAAAAACCTGTTCTGCATGCTTTCATTGAGTTTACTAACACTGGTGTTGGATAGAACTGTACTAAATATTTACCAGGAAAATTGAAATGTGGTCTGAATATGTAATATTAATAATTCTGAAATAAACAAATTTGAATAAATTTCTCCTAGAATAAATAATGGAGTAGTGACTTACATCTGTATTTTTAATTTTAGTTTATTAAATTTTATGTGTGTGAATTTTTGGCCTCATATATGTATGTACCACATGCATACCTGGTTCCCCGAGAAGGTCAGAAGAGGGCCACAGATGTCTTGGTACTGGAGTGACAGACATTTTAGCCGCCATGTGGATGCTGGAAATTGAACCTGGATCCTCTGCAAGAGTAACAAGTTAGAACATAGCCTCTATGCTTGTGTTCTTTTAATGATCATTTTTAAGCCAAAAGGGCCTGCTGTTTTCAGTTCACAGGATGCTACGTCTCTTTATGTGCAGACTCACTGGCAGTGAACGATTGTTCCCTCCGCTCCTGTCCTAGCTCTAGATCCCCACCTAGTTGCAGCCTAGAAACGGAATCACCAAGAAGACTCTGGCCTTCTAGTTTTCTTTGAGCAAAATAGTTTACTATCAGCATTCTATTTGCTCAAGACACATCATGTGATAAGAGAATCAGAGAAACACTGGGACCCTTCAGGTTCTCCTGAATAGATATGTAAGCAGCTCCATCGCATCTATAAATGCCAAGTAGGATAGATCCCAAATGGCAGGTCCACGTGGAGGATGCTCAGGCTACCCTGGTGGAGCCTTGTGCTCTACATCTGACTCTGCAGATGAAGGTGTGGCCTCAGGTATTTCTTCTCCCCCATCCTTAGTCACCCATCCAGTCACTTATTCATTCATCCAATTCCCACTCCACCTTCTTTTGTCTCTTTATGGCATGAGTAAGGCACATGAAGGAATATAAAAGTGTGTTGGCAACTGAGCACTACGCAAATGCAGAAATCATTGGTACTTGAGTATTTCTTTTAAGACAGGCTGTCATTATGCTATATAGCTCTAACTGGCTTGCAACCTGCTATGGAGATCAGACTGACCTTGAACTCACAGAGATCCCTCTGCCTCTCCCTCCCGAATGCTGGAACTAAAGGTGTACACCACCATGCCTGGTGAGTTCATGATTCATAACTACTTCTTTTCTAAGTTCCACCCAATAGTCCTCTGCTCAGATTTAACCTCCAATGCTCTCTTGTGGTATATTTGGCCCTTCATTGGTCAATTTCTAACTGAGAAAAGATACCCCAAACCTCAAACTGACCCAAATTCAGTATATACAAGCCTTGATTTCCCCAGAGCAGGAATAATTTTCTAGCATTAAGTTCTTAAGATAAAGGTTTGATGTCTAAATGATTCACATTGATATCTAAATACCCTGAATGTTTTTCTTCATTTTTCTTCAAAGGAGAAAAGTGCTTGCTACACTGGGATGAGGACAGAATCCCTAATTAGTTCTTTAAAGCATATGTCTTTGACATTTTATCCTACCTTTGATTACAGTTAAAGGATTACACTTGATCACCTTGACAGAAGCAAGAAGAAACAGATTTGATTTTGTTTCTTTCTATTTTATGATGACTAATGATTAGAACTCACAAAATGATCTAAATTGCTATGTCTCCTATGGCATGTATCCGGCTTCATTAAAAGGCGAGTAGCTTTCATTGGCGCAAAGAATAGAGACTTAAGACTCCCTGTCTCTAACTCGCTGCTTAATAGTTGACTACGAAATAATAAACTTTGGATCTTTGTCATCCTGGAGAGTGGATACAATGCCAGAAACTCCTCCCGATCTGGTATCTTCAGTCTTGAATCAAAATCTAAAGCATAAATCTTAGCTGTAGTTTGTTAAATAGGGTGATCATATGTGACTGGTAGCATTGCTGTGCTGCATAGTCTTGTGTCAACTTGATACAAGCTAAAGTCATCTTAGAGGAGGGAACTTCAGTTAAGAAAAAGGCTGCAGGCATCTTCTTAATTAGTGATTGATAGGAGAGGGCCCAGCCCATGTGGGTAGGGCCATCCCTGAGCTGGTTGTCTGGGTTCTATAAGAAAGATCTGTGAAGAGCAAGACACGAAAGTCAAGGCAGTAAGCAGCGCTCTCCATGGCCTCTGCATCAGCTCCAGGTTCCTGCCCTGCATGAGTTTCCATCCTGACTTCCTTTCATGATGAACAATGGTGTGGAAGTGTAAATCAATTGGTCATATTATTTCATCACAGCAACAGAAACACTGACTACAACAGTTACCCTTCTCAAAAGCGTGCAAATTCAGGGAATCGAAGTTTTGCTTGTCCCGAAGGATCGGACTTCTTCAGACAAACCTCTTATGAGTGGTTATTAACTAAATGCTTCCTAGCCCAATCTTTGAAGCAGTCATGCATCCTACTATTTAAAGAAAGCAGAAGCGATAAGCTACATACAGATAATTTACAAAGTTATTATGCTAATATAAAGTTACTAGGTTATTATATGTTAATATAAAGTTAATATAAAATTATTGTGTTTGAAAGTGCTACGCTGTGTGTGCTGCAAAAATAGGAAATAGGAAATAATTATATTATTGTATTTGGTTGGTTTTATTTTTCTGAGAAAGGGTTTCTCTGTGCAACAGCTCTTGCTGTCCTGGAACTCACTTTGAAGACCAGCCTGGCCTCGAACTCACAGAGATCTTCCTGCCTGTGCATTTAACTGGGATTAAAGGCACGTGCCACCACAACCAGCATCTTTTATTCTCTTAAATATTTCAAGTGCCTACTAGGAAGCAGATACTTGACTAAATATTAGAGATTTACCAAGGAACTATCCGTTGTCAAGGGGCTGCTCCAGACTAGTTAAAACTTTAAACACAAATACATTCAATTACCATCGGGGGTGCATGAGACAAGGTGTTATGGGAGCTCAGAGGTACACATAGGTATTGGGGAATAGGAGAGTAGACAAGTGCTAATGAAACAAGAAGTAGTGCAGGAGAAATGGCTCAGTGTTGAAGAAGAACACAGAGTGCTCTCTCAGAGGGCTAGGTTTTACCCAGGACATCCAAGGTCATCTTCTGCCTCCCACGGACACCTGTACACACATCGCCCACAGGAAACAGTAAAACAAAACAAAGAAACACCAAAACAACAACAACAAAATTAGAAAAGAAGCAATAGGTTAAATGAGACCTAAAGGCAAAGCAGTCAGCATACTCACAAAGGTACAAAGACAACTCGGAGACCCTACTAGAGACAGGGAATTTAAAACAGTTCATTGAAGCCAGCATAGAATACAGCGAAAATAAGAAAAAAGTATGAGCTTCTGCAGGCAGAGGCAATAGAAGTGACATAATGTGGGCTAAAGTAGGAAGAAGATGAGGCGAGGAATGGAACAGAGCAAAGCAGGGGATGGGCCCGAACAGTAGGCAGTCTGTCCTAGACATTGTCTTCACTGGTCCATAGTGGACTCTTGAATACAAGGTGGGCTTTGCAGACCTGTGCTCAAGATACTTGTCCTAAGCAACAATGCTAACATGATGCAAATTCACTTCACACATGTAATCAATCCACACTGCCTCTTCACCTGCATGTTACATGCATGGATATAATTTAGAAATTAACAGAATCCAGTACTCTGGGTTGGTGGGCAAAGGAAAGCTAGACCTCTACAGAAGAATGTTTTTACCAGCAGCCTCTTATGTAGTCATCTCTTAGGCCTCTGGATCTTCATTTCTGCTTTCCCAAACTAGACTACAACAGCCCCAGTCACAGACAGGAAAGAAGCCCAAAGATCCGCTGGATTAAGGCAGAAATGTAATATGATGTTCAGTTCTCCAGTGGGAATGGAATTGACCAGGACCCACACGGACAGGGTAGAACCACACTGTAGAAAGCAGATGATCAGTAGTTGGAAGAAAGGTAACTAGAAAACAAGGTAGCTATGGTGTCTATTTATATCATAACACCAGGGAGGCAGAGGCAGGCAGATCTCTGTGAATTTGAGACCTGCTTGGTCTACATAGTGAGTTCTAGGTCAACCAGGGCTGTGAAGAGAGACCCAGCCTCGAAAAAATACCAAAACAATTATGTTGGGCAGTGTCTGCCCTTGTAGGAAGTGAGCTGGGCTCTAACAACAGAAGCAGGAAATAAAGGATTATGATGATATTGAGTAACTTTTAGAGTCTACGATATGACATAAAGCTATTTAACTGGCTAATGGGAACTTCCTGGCACACCTGCAGCCTATTGATATCACTGTACCTCTGGGGTCCCCAGTTTTTGGTGCTACCTGGGAAAACAAGAAGTTCTGCTTTGCTTCCTTGAGCATTCATCAATGCCAGGAGTAGATGCTCTCCCTTGACCGCTGAGAGACCTGTGACTGTTGTAGCTGATTCTGCCTTTATGTTAGATGCCGGGGGAACTCCTGTGCAATACAATCTAAGGAACACTAGCTTACTGTATGAATAAAGATGGGAATCACAATTAAAAACCCAGGACTGGAGAAGTGTTGGCAAAAATGCCTGACATAATTGACATAAACCGACTGCTCTGTCAGCAAATCCCTCCCTTGTCAATAGGCCTACAAGGAACATGCTCACCAATCAAGGTTACCCACACAGACACAGCACAGGATTCCTTACAGGGCACAGAAAGAGATCTATGCCCTCTCACAGGTACCTGGGAAAAGTTTCCACAGCTCCCACTGTGTTTATGAACGCTTAACAGGACTAACCCTGTAATTAGACATGTATGTTTTCTAAAAGACTTAGATTGTGAAACTCAAATGTTATTAGAGCATTATTGGTGGTGTTTCAACTAATATACTCAGATCCATGAAAAGAGTACTGGAAAGAAATAGAGCAATTTTTTTTTTGGTCTTTGAGACCGGGCCTCAATATGCAGCATTGGTTAACTGGGACTGATCCCCAGATTTTAGTGATCCTCCTGCCTCTGCCTCTTGCATACTCAGATTTTAGGAATGTGTCACCTTGACCAATCAGAGCAATTCAGAACAATTTATTGAGTGATGAAAAATAGTACTTCTTTTGAAATCTATTAAGTACTTTTAATTAAAATGATATAGGCTATAAAAACAGGCTATGTTTATTTTTTTAAAAGGGTTTTGAACATGATGAAAATACCTAGACAAGGAGGCGAACCATGGTTCATTTCCCATTATTTCCCTAAGCCTTTCTTCCCAGTAGTGGCTCTCAACACTCCTCCTCCTGTATTTTATTCTGCTGACTCTGGCTCAAGTCAGTGCCTAGGTTTACTAGAATATCCCCTTCTTGGGTCTAGGGAGATAGCTCATTTGGTCAAGCGCCTGCCACACAGCATGAGAAGCTGTGTTCAGATCCTCAGCACCCACGTGAATAGCTGGGTGGCTCACATCTGTAATCCAATTCTGGGGTAGGGTGTGGCAGGCTGATCCACAAACTCATTGGCCTAGATCTAGCTTAGCCAATAATTAAGTTCCAGACTCAGTGAAAAACTTGTACAAAAAATGGACTCAGTGAAAAACAAAAAATGTGTAAGGTGATCAAGGAAGACAACCTCTGGGCTCCAAATACACTGGCACACAAGTAAATACATATTACTACATGTAATATATATATATTATTTATGACTCACTTGGGGGAGCAGCCCCCAGTCAGCACCAAGATATGCAAAAAAAAATTACGAATGCAGCAAGGCAAGACTTTTCTATCTGAGGGGATACCCCCATAGCCCTAGTGTATATGTGTGTGTGTGTTATAATATATACTATACATATAATATAGTATAATATAGTGTGTATCTAGTATCTATAGTACATATGTACAATATATAATAAAATGGTATATAATAATATAGTACACATAGCAGTAATATATGTTACTATAACACATAAACACATAGAAAAAAATGCCACCTTCTGGACTACTCAAAATGCCCTTGAACACAAGATCTATGGTCCTTCAAAGCCCACCCAGGTATAACCATTAATGAAGACGTCCCTAAAAGTTAGATCACTGCTTTTGCAACCCATCTCTGTATCTATATGCCTCTTAAGTTTCTGACTAAGCACAGTAGGAGCTGTAGTCATGGTAGTATTGGTAGTAGTACTGTATGGTGAGCTCCTGAAGGCCTCTTGGTGTTTTGAAAACACCCAATAATAATACGCATTAATAAGGCGTAGTGGATGATGGATCAATAAGTGGATGATGGCTCATTTGTCCTGGGGCTTCAGCAGATCCTAAAGGGAAAGCCAGAGTATGGCATTTCTCCTTTTCTCTGCCCAGTGTGGCAGCACCTCTCCACCTCTGCCAGGATAGCAAGACAGTGAGGGCCAATAACTCTGGAAGGTTAAAGAGAAAAAACTCAAGTAAATACATTTTAAAAAGAGTTTCTTTTTAAGGTTTATTTGTGTGTCTGTGTGCATGTGTTTATGTCCATGTCTATATGCATGCACCTGGGAACAGGTGTCTGCCAAACCAGAGTATGTTGAATCCCCTAGATCAGGCATTTCAAGTGGCTGTGTGAGCCCCCAAATGTGGATGATGTGAATCAAACTCTGATCTCCTGCCAGAGCACTAGAACTGCGTTCTCAATCACTAAGACATCTTTCCTGACCCTCAGATACTTCTTTCTTTCTTAACTACAGTATTTACTTGTATATATTTTGTTTTCATGGTCCACTGCATTTCCTTTTGGAACTGATACATTAAAGTCATAAGTTGTTTTACAAATAGACATACGCACACACACTGGCACACGTGCACACACAGGCACACACACACACAAACAGGCACATACACACATACTCACACTACCTTAGGAATGTTACTAGACTCTGAACTCCAGCATTCGTTTCCTCCCGCTCCTTGGCTGCAGAGGCCCTGTGACTAACCATGTCACATGCTTGCCGCCATGCTGACTACACCTTCAGACTGTGAGATAACACAAACCCTTCCTCCTTTGAGTTGCTTCTGTCAGCTATTTTGTAAGAGGGGTAAGAGAAGTAATTAATCCATCAAGGCAACGTGAGTGCACAGGTTAGACCTAAGCAAGCTCTCAGCGAAGGGGAGAGAAAATTTGAATTTATTTTCACATTCTTTATGACTTGCATATGTTTTGCTTCGCGAACTGCTTTTTTTTAACGTACTGTACTTTGTTGAAATATCAAGGAGTAAAAATAACAAGTTTAATCTTTAAGCAAAAGTTGGCATTAATTTGGGCAACCGTACATTTACATAGGTGGCAATGATAATCTTACCTTGCCATATGTACATATCTTCACAGTATGACTTTGCTAGTTTTCTCATAAAGGAGTGAAGTTTACTAATCTTATAGGATCTGGACTGGTGTTGTTTGGAGCAATAGAGGAAGATGGCAGAAGTGGTTTAGTGTACTTCTGATCTTTGGTGGTGAGGAATATTGTGGCCTTTGCTCTTACATAGATAACTTACATACGTAGCCTTTCTTACATACATGACTCAGCCATGTGGAAAAGCCTAGGCTAGCTTAGTAAATGACAGAGACATAATATCTAGTAATTGGCCATAAACTGACCTACTGCTTGTAGGTAGCTGTCTGAATACATGAAGGCAAGTTCATCAGAATGGCTATGCAGCTGATCTCAGCTCAAATTATTAGTGGGGCAATAATTATGTTTGGCACTCAGCTTCACACTGGCTGGTTACACAGAAAATGCTAACTGATGTATACAATGCATACCATTGAAAGCCCTTAGTTTGGTGAAATTGTCCAAGCCATTAACAGCTTCCTAGACTTTTAAAAGAGAGTCTGGAATGAAAAGGGTCATTATAACACTTTGGACACAAACTCACCATAGAAAACAGTATTGAAGCCTGAAGTTTTCAAGGGAGCTATTTTGGCCTTTTTTTTCAAGGGTGATACTACTACATGCTTTAGACTTACAAAGAACATGCTTCTCAATAATCTCTACACTTATTGTTCATTTTATATTTTACCAAGCATTTTCAAACACAAAGTCACACATGGTTTGGAATTAGGAATCATTATCGTTGGTCATTACTTCCAGAAAAGGTCCCACAGGGCTGAGTAGCCAAGATGTGTGACTTCACTGAGGACCAGACCAGAGAATTGAAGGAGGCCCACCAGCTGTTTGATGGAACAGACGATGGCCTGTATCTATACCACAGATATGGAAATGTGATGAAGGTGCTGGGCCAGAACCCTACCAACACCAAGGTGCCCAAGGTCCTGGGGAACTCCAAGAACGAAGGGATGGATGTGAGGTGCTGGACTTTGAGCACTTCCTGCCCGTGCTGCAGATGGTGACCAAGAACTCATGAGGACTATGCTGAAGGCCTTCATGCATTTGAGAAGGAAGGGAACAGTATTATCATGGATGCTGAAATCCTAGCCTTGTCACACTGGGTGAGGAGATGGCCCAGGAAGAAGCAGAGATGCTGGTGGCAGATGTGAGGACAGCAATTGTTTCATCAACTATGAGAAAGCTTGTCTTGGTGGTGCTGAATGGCTGAGGACATTTCCATATTCTGAGCCTGTGACTTGCTCAGTGTGGGATTTCTGTTATCCCAGAGGCTTCCTAGACGCCTTGCCCATCTTTGTCTTCACCAAATATATATGCTTTCTTTCCTGGGAGGGAGAGAGGAGAAAGAGAGAGAGAGAGAGAGAGAGAGAGAGAGNATCAAATATTTTCCAAGTTGCCATCACAGACCTTAGGGCCATTACCCCAACTCTCTGTGTTATCTGTTTTTAAATTGAGATTTCATTTGCAGAATGTGTGAAATGGTAACCTATGTAATTCAAACTGTTCATTCACAGAAACTATAAATCAACAATCTGCCTTCCATACACATGTAAAAGCAGGTTTTGTACCTTACTGTGAGCTCTAGAACTCCACCACAGTCTCTATTTCCTTCCAGTTTGGGAACCTTGGTTTGGGATCAGTTAGCCTGCCAATGCCCTAACACTGGCCTATGAAGTCTAAGCTTGATCTTCAACCTTGACAATGGTGTTTGGAAGCTTATAACTCTGTTAAAACTTATGCCACATGTGTGTGTGTGTGTGTGTGTGTGTGTATAGTTGCCCACTTGTTGCCATGGTCACCATAAATGGATTTCTGGTTAATTTTAGAGAGTGAAATAGTCTATGTTTTGATATTCTTATATAAATCTTTATGCACTGGTATTAAAAAAGCATTGGCTTTCTTCCATCAGTAACTGACAGAAGAGAGACAAGTTTGTCCTTGTAACTCCAGAGGGATAGAAATAAACTCAAAAGCTAGAGGTAACTGAAGGCAGAGTGGAGCTTAAGTAAAATAATCATATCAATAGTCTAATCATTACACAACTGGTGGCTATGTTAGAGATTGGGAGCACTTGCTGTTTCTGCAGAGAATCCAGATTTTATGCCTAACACCTATATTGGGTGGCTCACAGCTATCTGTGACTCTAGCTCCTGGAGATCTGATGTCTACTTACAGCCTCTGAGAGGATGCACATGCATGCACATGCGTGCATGAGCACACACACATACACATGCATGTACGCATGCACACATGCATGCATGTATGCACACACACATTATAATAAATAACCAAGATAAGTCTTTTAAAAACGGTACAGACTGGATGCCTGACTAGTTAGGCCCTTAGATAATCTAACATTTTATCACTTTATTGGCTCAAAGCAAAAGAAAAAAAGGAGGCTCTCTCACCAGTAACACTCAGAACACCTCATGCAGGGTTCAAGAACACAAAGCAATTTGCCCTGCTAACCTGACACCAATAACTCCTCAGTCCTTCATCTGTGCCAGCACCGTACCAGAAATAAAAGCCTGGTCTGCAAGGGTCTTGGCTGTTTTTGTGAGAATGCCCTCCATACTCAGAGAACAAACTCTAATCCAAGGAATAAACAAACCCCATTGGTTTGCCCAATTCAGTTCATAAGGAAGCAACAAGATGTAATGGGTGGAGCAGAAAACCAAGTGACACATGTGACATTTCACTCATCCTGGAGTTTCTGTCAGTCATGGGGCTCAGAGTTTTACCAAAATTACTTCTTTCATCCTCAGGACAATTAGGTAAACAACGGGTTCCACTCTCCTTACCTCCCACACAGGTAAAGTGAAATCTGTGGGTTACTGGGGTCCCACACCCCGTTTCTAAAGGGGTGACCAGGCGTGAAGACTGCCCTTGTTCTCTTGCACTCACGAAGGGTTTAGGCAGCAGGATGTGCTTCTCTAATGAAGTTTAAAGGAATGCTGATTTAGTGTCTCCAGCTACTAAATCTGTAGCATCTGGGCAACACCGCCCAGCCACCTCCCCCTCAGGGAGTCCGGGAAGAAAAGATTTCCAAAGCTCGCCCCGCCTGGCCAGATGTGCGCCTCTGCTCAGCACTGTGGTTACTTGTGCCACCGGAATTTAGGTGACTCACTTCTTAGGCCCCATTTCTAGCTCTAAAAATGTGCATGGGCTCTGTCAAAGGAAGCACTCATTACCTGAGAGATGCGCGTGTTAAGGAATTTCTTTCGATAGCAGAGAATCCCTATTTCCTTGAGTTTTATTTTTAAGCTTTCTGCTCTGCTCACATGCGGTTTTGGTATGATTAGAAGGTGTTAGAATCGGGGGCCTTTATTTATTCCCGGGGTGTTTTTGGCATAAGCAAGAACCGCTGTGAGAGCTTCCCCCACACATGCGCGTCACAGACACCTCTCCGAGGGTGTGAGCAGAGCCCTCCGCAGGCTTTGCTGAGAAGATAGCAGCCTGCCATGTGGGGTTGGAGGTGATAGGGGAAGGTGATGGGAGCCAGCTGGAAAGAGCACGGTGTTAAGCATCATGAGATTCCATTCCAGAGCGGACCCGAAGTCATGGTGTGGGGTGTGGTCCTCTTGGCCCGCTCTGAAACAGGCAGTGGGGTTGACAGCAGAGGGTAAGGACTATTTAACATCTCGAGCTAGATGTGAAGCAATTCCTTTTGCATTTACTTTGTTCCTCATCCTCTTGGACTATGTCTACGAACTAGCTTCCCGGTAGACTATCTGACTCACGGTTCCAACCCTGGGACCAGATTTAATTTTTCTGTTTATATAAAAGCACTTTTTTTTGAGAATGTGCAGGATTGCCTGGAAAGCACTCAGAATTCATACAAAATGACTGTGTGGGAGATTATGTACTCATCGTTGAGCACAGGACCCACTGTCCCTCACAAACAAGCCAACAAGAGATCTAGACTACAGAACTTAGTCTCAAGGAGTTCAGGGGCAAGTGCTCTACCCAGGCTTTCCCAATGGTTCCAATGCAAGGCTTCAGCCTGAAAGCCTTTAATGACAGTGGAACCAGAAGCACAGAAAACACTGTCTCCAGTACATAACTATTTCATTAATACTTAATGTCTGATTTCTCGTCCTTTCTCTTGCCAGGGACAGGAATCCCCCAGGGTAGCCCTGACAAATGACTCTTTCCTCTTTGTCTCATCTTTCCTGACAAGCAGAAGTCTGTAGTATTTGTGTGGCTAACTGTTCCATTCTTGAACAGTAGTAAGTCAGAAGTTTATACTCTAAAAACCAACTGTCTGTAATGCAGTAGAAAGTATTTAGAGGTGGATGGGAGGCTGGGGGTTTAGCTCAGTTGGTAGAGTGCTTATCTAGCATGTATGAAGCCCTGTGCTCAATCTCCAGCACAGTCATAAACTGGGCATGATGACCCACATGTGTAATCCCGGCAATCGGGAGGCAGAGGCAGGCAGCTCTCTATGAGTTCAAGGTCAACCTGGTCTAAAGAGCTAGTTCCAGGACAGACAGACAGACAGGGTGGTTACACAGAGAAACCCTGTTTCAATACAGGTCCATTTATCTAGAACGTTCTAAAGGATAAATCATCTCCTTTTAGGATCATTGGCTGTAGGACTCTGATTCTCTCACCCAAAAGGGGATATTGGAGTTCATTGATAAGTCCAAGAGAATGAACTTGAAAGGACACAGAGATCTGCACTCAAGGTCCTAGGTCAGGACCAGTCTGGTCCATTGTAGTTGCTTTGAATGGTCTTACTATTTGACCCCTAATCCTCGCAAAGTCCTAGAATGCAATGGGTCAAGCTTAAGCGGTGTGGTTCAAATCTGGCTTTTTCTTCTAAAGAGATAATCATTCACTGTTGTCAGTGAACAGCTAGTACATACATGTGGCTTCCTGTTTTATACCGCAATGGTACCTTCTAACGACCCACTCCTGTAACATGAAGGGCTGGCTTGTTGGGGTTTCTGTCCCGCCCAGTACCCCAC
>LOJH01045049.1:0-13669 GCA_001685095.1 Ellobius talpinus | reverse complement strand
AGCAGTGCGGGAGCTGGGCTGGACGAAAAGCAGGCCCGCTCCCATATCACTACAGACCAGGTATCTCTAAACAGGGTGAGCCATTCATAGCTGTAGTATTAGCATGAGACACTAGCCACTGCTTACTAGGAGGAATCCAGTCTCTCCCCAGTACCCACCAGGGATGGGATCCACAATGCCAGACAGATAGCAAAGTCCAAGGATGTTCATGTCCCTCATGTACAATTTAGTGCTTGCTTGTAACCTAAACTCACCCTCCCATACACCTCAGATCATCTCTTGGTTATATATAATGCCTGACACAATGTAACTATGATGTGTTAATTTGTAGTTAATTTGTAGCCGTGCTCCTTCCTCCTTGTGGGTCCTGGGAGTTAAACTCAGTTGGTTAGACCTGAAACTAAGTGCCTTTACCCACTGAGCCATCTCTCCAAGCCCAGAAGCCCCCCTTTCTGTCACACATATGAAAGTACCGCAGATTGGCATTACCCGGGACTGATTTATAAACTGATATGGTCACTTGATTCAGATTCTGTAGGAACTCAGACAGGGTAAAATCTCTATTTCTGGCTTTTATGTTCTGTGTTTTCTCTAGCGTCAAATTGTAAAATGCTCTATTTGACCCTCGTATCAACATCTGTAGGCTATAGTTCAACCAGCAGAAACAAATCCAAACAAAGACACAGTCCTACAACCAAGGCTTGACAGTGTTGTTTACTAATAAATTAACTTTGGCATGGTGAGTGTGACAGACCCGTCTACTTCATGTCAAGCCCCTCTACTCAAGTTATCCCCGGGATCCACACACTGTGAGAAATCCCTCAAACGCAGCATCCTCTGGGAAGAAGATTGGTCCCTTAGGAGTAAGAAGTCCCGGAGCCTCTGTTTGGAACAGCACAGACCCATAAGCCAGGAGTGGGCCACTCCTCTTCCCTCTCTTAAGGCCCCGCAGTCATGGACTCCCTGAACTTGGGTGGCCTAGCAGCGTCAGAGTCGGCAGCCCCATTAAGCTCCTCCCCGCTTCCTCCCATGGGTTCTGCTTCCTGAACCTTTTTTCTGACCATGGAAACCAACCTTGAGCAAGCCCTCGGTACTTCATCCAACCTCAGCAGGTCAGCTCCCCAGGGACAGCTCTCCCACACTCAGCCGGAACCTGGTCCACCAAGATCCAGCCCGACTAACCCAGTGGTGGCATCAGATCCAAATGACCCTGTCCCTGCCTCTCTCTGTCCACACAGTACAACCAACAGCAACGCAAGCTGGATGGCCTCCAAGGTCATCTCAGGCATCTAGTATCCCTGGTAGATGCTTCCTCACATGGCCAACAGCGTGACGTCACCAACCATAGTCTGACCTCTGGGAATGGTCAAGTCTGGAAGGCTCATGAGGGGCTTGGCAGAAAAGGGTGGGTCTTGGAGAAAGGAGGAGAGATTTGGACAATGTTCCAGACAGGGCAAGCAAGGCAAGCCAGAGAGAAGAGCAAGAGTCTCCAAGTGCAGTGTCTCTATGCTCCATCCTGAAGGTCTCCAGGAAAGAAAATTCCAGGCCTTCCTCTGAGTGTGGCCCATCCTCTTTCCTGTGATCTCCGCTGTTCCTCTCTGCAGAGCCCAGTTGTTTGGAATGTGAGATCTGAAATGAAGACGGTTGTGAAAGACATCACGTATGACAAGGTTGTCTTAGAGGAATCTGGTCTGGTCTGGTCCTTCTCTTCAGTTCCATTTTCTGTCCTTCCAGCCGAATGCCTGGTATCGCTGGATCTAGTCTCCAGGGCTGGTCTGGAGGCCACCTGAGACAGCTCACTGCACCCTCCAGCACCCCTGTGTATAGAAAACAGCGAAGGGCCTCTGCTTCCTGAGTATGGAGGCCCATGTCCACTACAGAGCTGCTGCTGAGGGAAAATGGTTTTCATGATTTTTTTCAGATAGAGAAGGGAAAGGCTGGGTGGAGTGGTAGAGTGCTTGCCTAGCACACATAAAGCCCTGGGCTCCATCCCCAGAACTCCTAACCCATGAGTAGTGGAGCCAGCCTGTAATCTCAGCACTCAGAAAGGAGGATCAGAAGTTTAAGGTCTTCCCTGACTACACAAGGAGTTTCTGGCCAGCCTGGGCTACATCTGTTCTGTCTGAGGGGAAAAAGATATAGATTCACAAAGGTCATTCATCTATATAAATAATTACTTTCCTATGGCTTCTTATGCTTCTGTGAGTGTGTAGATGTGTGTGTATGTGTGTGTGCATGTGAAAGACAGAGACAGAGAGTATGTGTGTTAGAGTGTGTGAGTATTGTTGAAAGAGCATGTATGAGTGTGTGTGAGAAAGAGTGTGTGTATGTGTTGTATGAGAGTGTGTATGTGAGTGTGTGTGAGAGAGCAAGTATGTGTGTGAGAATATTGTATGAAAGGGAGTGTGTGTGAGAGAATGTGTGTGTGTGTGTGAGCTTGTGTAGCCAAGCAAGTACAGTGCACTAAGTAGTCGTGTGAGCCATGAGGTGAGGTGGTCCTGCCGCAGTTCCCTTTCCTTCCCATGCCTGGCTGTCTAAGCCCAATTCTTGTGTTCAGAACCAGGTTGGGAGACTTGGGTTGTGACAGTCCTGACAGTTGGGTGACCTGTCTGTTTTGGGACCTTGGAACAAGAAAATTAAGCTCTTTTCTCAGTTCCTCATCTGTAAAATGGGCACATGATAACCTCCCAGATGATCTGGTCTCAAATTCAAGAAGCTGGCCAAGGGGCAAACACCTTGTGACTTCTTGGGTGGCTCCATGGGTGAGCTGTTGAGAGCATGTCTAGCTAGGACTGATCCTGTGTGGGACCTGGGCCAAGTCGGGACTTTATCCAGCTCAGCTTTCCTGCCTGGGAAGGAGATAAGAGATGGTGTCCTTCGGAGGTCTAGCCCTGTACCTGGACCCTTCTTGGCAACTCTCTCATCACCAACACCCCCTGCCCCCGACAGGTTTCCTGTTTTGAAACAGACGGAAAATGTGGGTACTACCACTTTAACAGCTGAGGCTGGGTTTGTGAGTGTAAGCATGTGAGCTGGTGCTGTGTGCATTTATGAATGTTTAGTAGGAAGGCAGGTTTGAATGAGTGTAGGTAAGGTTGTGTGTGTGTGTTTAGATATGCATGTAGGTGAATATGTGTGTATGTGTGTTTAGGTGTGCATGTGGGTAAATGCATGCCAGTGTGTGTGTATGTGTGTTTATGTGTGTGTGTGGCTGAATGCATGCCAGTGTGTGTGTTTAGGTGTGCATGTGGCTGAATGCATGCCTGTGTGTGATGGGTGAGTATGTGGGCATAGTTGTGTGCAGTTAAGCATGTGTAGTGGTGCTCCCTTCTTGTGTTGTGTATCATGGTGTTTATTTGAACATGCATGACTAGCTGTGTGCCGGGAATTATGTGATTAAAATATGCCAGACTGTGTGTTGTGTGTGATTGCTTTGTTTATTTGTTTGGGTGTTTGCTTGTTTGTTTTTGAGACAGGGTCTCTTATAGACCAGGCTAGCCTTGAACTCCTGATGTTCCTGCTTTCACCTCCCAAGTGCTAAGATTACAGGTGTGCTACCACACTTGTCTTAGAGGCTCTTGTTTTGTTGGTCCACTTGTTTGATGGCACTGGGGGTTGACTCGGGACCTGGCAAGCACTTTTCTAACTGATCTATAGCCCTGTGTGCAGTTGTGGGTTTTGCTGTGTATTGTATGAGTGCTACCACATGTGCCTGTGTGTTTTTCATGTGATCATGTGCATCATGTATGACAGTGGGTGTCCCTAGGTGTGTCACTGTTCTGTTCAATGTGCAGAAGGCCAGCTGAGGCTCCTATTGGAGAAGCTAGATTAGCTGAGGAGGGTGGCCAGCAGCTTTGCCTTCCCAGGGACATTCCTGCCCAGCGGTCTAAAAAGCTCACTCCTCAGCCTAAGGTCTTTGTTTCCCAATCTTTGAAACAGAAAGTTTCCTACCACTTCAAAAATGGCTTTGTTAGAAACAAGATCACAGCACAGAATAGATCCCAAGCCTACTAGCTTGAAGGTCTAGGTCATTTCTTTATCCCTGGTATATGAGAGTTCCTGGCAGGGAGCAGGGTCCAGCCAGTTCATTCAGCAAGTGTCTGCATGCCCATTTCTATGGACCCCAGGCTGATCAAGGCCCTTACAATTCAAGCGAAATCTTTGACCTCAGATAGTTTACAGTGTTGGGGGAAGACAACCCCAATCCCATGTATGCATGCATGCATACACACATACATACCTGTTACTGCCGCGTGACAATGGGGTCATTTAGGGGTCTTTCCAGCACTATTTAGATGATACTGGGCTTTTTCCTGTTATCAATAAAAGAAGGTCATAACTTTTCTTCATTTTAAAAAGGAATAGAGCTTTTTAAAACAGGCTTTTAAAAATTTTTATTTTTTTACTTGGGTTGGGCATGTGCCTGTGCAATCAGAAGACAACTGTCATGCATTGTCACCTCCTACCATGTGGGTCCCAGAGATGCCACTCAGATCCTGAGATTTGCCGGTAGGCACCTTTACTCCCTAGACCATCTCACCAACCTGAACAGGCTTTTGAGAACAAAGAATTTCCCTTATTGAGAAAATGCTGTCAGCTTCTTCCTGCCTAGTGTTCCCTTACCACTTGTCAGTGACCTTGTGGCCTCTAGCACCTTAGGTCCCTCCTCTCTTTTTGCCTGGATGACAACATTGCATGGATCCTCGCGGCCTCTGCTCGGATGAATCGCTGACTTTGGGTCGAGTTCATCTTTCCTCCTTACCGTGTTTTAAGTGGCGGGGGAGCGTGTGTATAAGGGTTGGGATTGTCTTCTTTGCTCTCAACTGAGCTCCTGGAGGGCAGAGACTCTGGTCTCTTGCTGAATCTGCCAGTGTCAAGCGCAAAGCCATGTCCTTCTGAGACACTCAGCACTCACTAGAAGGCTGAGCTCTTCCTTAAGTAAGGTTCCATGCCTAGAATCGTCCTAAGGAAGATCTTATGCAAGTAGAAGAGAAACAGAAGGCGGCTCCAGATCACGTGAAGTCAAAACATTTTGTTGTGACAGAATTCACCTGAGGTGGAAGCTTGCAGAGGACTCCTGCCATAACTGGACTGTGTGCCCAGGGGGTTGTACTTTCTCCCTGGGAAAATCTCAGAGTGTCAGGAGTGAAATGTTCACAATGCAATGTAAAAATGGATGTGGAAGGAAATGATTGAGATGGAACCTAAAAGACTAGCAGGCAGTAGAAGAGGGTTCATTCATTCCATTCATTTAAAAATGTTTTTAATATTTTAATTTTGTGGGGTGGGTGTGTGTGTGCGCGCGCGCGCGCGTTTGAATGTGCAGAAGTCCCAGGACAATTTGAGGAGTTTGTTCTTTCATTGCACTGTGTGGTTTCCAGGGATTGAACTCAGGTCATCAGGCATAGGCAGCAAGCATGATTACTCTCTGAGGAATAGCGCCCTCCCACCAGCTCCCTCATTTTGACTTTATGCATTATCTTTCTTATTTTATGCACTTCCACGGAATCCATTGTGTGCTCCATTAGAAGACAAAGCTAAGACAAGACACAGAGCCTTATCCCTAAGGACTGTACAGTCCTCTGGGGGAATCTAGATAAGGAACCTGTGAGAGGTGCCAGGAGAGATTTGCGATTCTGAAAGGAAATTCTAGAAAATTTCCTGACTCTTAGGTTAATTCTTAGCTGGGTCTTAACGTGTCCTTTCATTCCAGGGAGTAGAAAAGGAGGGTGTGAACAACCCCAGTTAAGAGGGTATGAACACCCCAGTAGAGGAGCAAAGTGGGCCAGGGCCCCACAGAGAATTGCAGGACATGCGTGGACAGTGAGGCAGCTTCCGAGGCTGCATGTTAGCAGGGGGAGGAGAAACAGGGATGTGGCAACTCTGAAGAATTTGAAGCAGGACAGTTGCATGGTCCAGAGTAATTTTATCAAAGGGAGGACTGGGCTTGGGGGAATGCAAGGGAGGGTGAACCAGTAGCTGAGAGACTTCTGAAGCCACTCAAACAAGAGCACACATGTCGGGTGTAAAATGAACAAATAAGTGCATGCACTCAGAATGAGCAGAGCCAGCTAACTTGATGACAGGAGCCTATACCTGGGGAGTGTCCTCTGCTGTGAGAACCATGCTGTGAGAACTCAGACAGGAAGGGAAGCCAGGCATGGTGGTGCCTATCTGTAATCCCAGCACTCAGAAAGCTGGGGCTGGAGGATGGAGAGTTTAAAGCCAGCCTGGGCTATCTAGCAAGACCTTGTCTCTGAAAACCAAAAAGAAATAAATAAGGGAAGGGAAAAAATACATACCGGAAGAGAGAAAAGAGCCAGGGTACTGGGTCCCGAGTTTAAGTGGTAGCTCTGTGACTTTAAACAGTTATCTATTCTGCTGAAGTGGTCTTTCCCCACCCAGTCAGCCCCATGAGGGCTATAGAGAACAGAAAACAAGATAACCTGTGTTTTAGTTTCTTCCCAAACAATAGGGTCAACACCTGCAGTGATATTAGTTGGTTTAAGTTGCTGCAGTCAGAAGATAAAAAAACCGATCTGGGGAGGGCCAGAGAGGGGCCCTGGGGTCACAATGATGCTGGAACGTTTTTTTGTTTTGTTCTGTTTTTTGTTTTTTTTTTTATAGAGACACAAAGAAAATTGGTAGAGCTATTCAACCTGGATAGAACAAAAAAATACCACTACAGCTGAGAATTTGCAGCCCAGAACATACTTCCTACAGTCAGACTCCCTGGGTTCAAATCCTGTCTCTGCAAAACATATTGCCTCACGCATACTGTTTACCCTCCCCAACCCTCAGTTTCCTCCTTTGTGCAATGAGGATGGTAACAATGAGCTGGTGGCATGTGTAGATGAGCTGGCATAATAGTGGCCTGACTGTCAAAAGGACTGCATGACACAAAACTGGAAAAGGGCACAGAACAACATGTGACTGGAGAAACACACAGCCTGAGCTTTGAAACCAGGACGGGATGTTTACTCCCCATCCCATAAAACTGAGAGCAGGCCTATCTGCTGCAGGCTTTCAGAGATGCAGAGACACAGAAACAGAGCTACCTCACCCAGTGGCTCAGAACCGAGAAAAAAAAGCTTACTTCTTCCTTGTTTTTCTCTGTGAAGATGGAGAGCAGCCTGCTCATTTTCATCTAACCACAGTCTAGTTTCTTCTCTGGGGCTAAATCGTTTGTCTGTGTGACAGTGTGGATCACTGCTCAGCACGTTTATCTTCTCCTTGGGTTTTCTCTGAAAGCTTCCATTTCCTTCCCACACTTGATTTTGAACCCAGAACAAGAAATAAGAACTTTGTCAGAGGTCAGTCTAAGAATCAGAGAGATATGAGGAAAAGGTAAGGCCCAGTCTCCACCCAAGCTCTTAAACGGCTCTGGGCTGTGTACCAATCCCTGGACCTGTTGAACACGTGATTATTTAATGATGTCTTGCCCCTTAAGCTTCTTGGTGAGTGTCAGGAAGACAGGGGGTGGGTGGAATGTAGGAGAGTCCTCAAAGGTGGCTGTGTTTACATGGAGAACATCTTCATGGCTGACAGCCGGGATGACAGCATGTTCCCTTTGTCCAAGAGTGGTCCCTGCACCGTGCACACCCTAGACTGCACGTGACAGCGTGACAGTATGGTTATTGTCATTGTGAGAGGAAGAGCCGTCTGCTGACACATCGAAAGTTCTCAGGTTGGATCCCTTGTGGCTTTGGCTGCCTTCAGAAACCCTCCCCAGGGAAGCAGCTGATTCATGTACTGCCTGTCTCCAGTTGGTCCCTAATTTGTGAGGTTGGCAGCCTGGAATGTAGTCATTGCAAATGATACTAATCTCCCAGCTGAATCCCAGAGTGGAGCTGCCTCTGTGAATGCTGTAATTGTGTGTAGCTGATAATTATTGCTATATGAAGGCACTCTGTGTATTGGCAGCACTTGCCTAGAAAGATAATCACAGTTATTTGCATGGTGCATTGCATGGAGCCTCTAGAATATTAACAGAGGACATTCAGGGAGTGTCCATGTACACCAGGTGCTGTGTGAGTAGCCCCCCCAAACAACCCTGTGTGGTATTACATCCTGTGTGATCAGTGAGGAACTAGGGTAGCTGCATTGTGAAGAGTGCCCAAAGGCTGCCCGATACCCAACCGTGGCTATTATTCAAACTCAGCTCCCCAAGTTAGACGACTTCACCTCATTAGTGAGGTCGTAATTATTATTCTACACTTTGTGGGGGTTGATTGGTGGTGGGACAGGGTCTCACTACTCAGGAGCCCAGACCATATCATTCTACTTTAATTGTTGAGATCTCAGTGTCCACAGAGGTTTCCCTAGATCTCCAGTAAATATCAGTCTTGACTTGAAGTTTTGGGCTTTGTATTCAGTGTGCTTATTAGTAAGTACAGTGTCTCAAAGACAGTCTGTGTGGCCTAGAGAAGGATTGCCAGTGCAGGTCCTTTGATAGGCTGAGCACTGATGGAAGATGACAGCCTTTCCTCTCTGTCTAGCACATCCATCAGACATGTTGGACGTTCCTTCTCACATGTATGACATATATATGTCAGTTATGCCCCCCGACCGTGCAGTTTTAATCTAAACTCTCAGTGCTGCCAAATCCTCCACCCAGCCAGCACTGTGTGCTGAGGACACTTTTATCCACAATAGTGCCATCCAAGAGGCAAGGGCCTAAATCCACCCATCCTTCTGCAACACAGCCAATGAGAAACCGTTCTTCTCCAGGGCATCCTGTGAACTGACTCTGGAGAAACTGAGAGCCTGGACTCCACTGAATTCGCCTGGCAGTTGTCAGCTCAACTCTGCATTGCTAAAATGTCCACTCTCAGCAGAGCCTTGAGACTCAACTGGGGGCTTCAGGGGGAAATGCTTCTTTGCTTGAGTTTTCAGATCCCAACCCAAATTCTTCCACTGCCATCTTAGTGAGCACCCCCACCCCTCACTCTCACTGAACATACTCACCTGTGACCCATCAGTAAGACTCAACATGCTCATGCTCATTAAACACCTTTAATCCCAGCACTTGGGAGGCAGAGGCAGGCAGATCTCGGAAGTCAAGGCCAGCCAGGGCCACAGAGTTAGTTCCAGGACATCCAGGGCTCCACAGAGAAATCCTGTCTTGAAAAAATGAAAACAAAAACTAAAACCAAACACACACAAACACAAAACAAAACCTTGGAGATCTTCAGGGTGCTAGTTACATTTGTGCTGCTGTGGTTGAGTACTCTGACAAAGCATCTATAAAAGAGAAAGGGTTTATTCAGCTTTCCATTCCAGATCTCAGTCCTTCATAATGAGGAAGGCAAGGCAAGAGCCTAAAACAGCTAGTCACATCATGTCTACAGTCAGAAATAGGGAGGAATGAATGTTTGCACGCCTGGCGCTCAGCTAGCTTTCTCTGTTCTTGAACAATCCAGGACTGAAACCCAGGGAACGGCGCTGCCTGCTTTCAGCCTAGGTATTCGTTATCAATCAAAGCAGCCAGAATAGTGCCCTGCACCTCACCCCCAGGCATGTCCACAGGCCAACCCAATCTAGACAATCCCTAGGTATTCCTATATCAGCAGCCAGAACAGTGCCCTCCATCCCCCAGGCATGTCCATAAGCCAATTGGGTTCAATTTGCTGAGATTCACTTCTCAGTTGGAAACTGGTTTTACAGGAATGTCACTGAGGAAGTTACCCAAGCACTGAGCATAGGTATGATAACTGCACAGACTTGAAGGAACATGGGGGGGGTAAGGGTGGTGGTGGGAGGGAACCACCTGAAGACAGGAACTCTGGGAAGCCTGGATTTGCAGGTGCATTGCTCACCATGTTTCCCTGCCTTTCCCTGTTTGGTGCTTGACTAAGAGCGAAGAATTTTAAAGTCCTGTGGCAGCAGTCACCCTGCACAATTGTGTGAATGATGCAGTGTCTGCATAGATGAGGCAGCTGGGTCCCCAACAGCAGACTCCAGACCCAGAGGAACATCTTCCCTCCGTTGTCTTCCTGGAGTTGCTTCTGCTGCCCTAGGAGCAGAGAGGAGGAGCCATGCCGGAGCTCTCTCTGTCCCCCTCAGTCTTTAGAATGCACCCGCAGGAGGCTGGTTGGGAGCTGGATCAGCTGTGGCTGATTAGGAGCTGGGATCAGCTGTGGCTGGTCTCGGAGATGCCTTCAGCCTAACTGCTAAGCATCAGGGCCACCAACAAGGCCCACCTCCTGGCTCCAGCCTGCCCCATAATTAGGTGTTTTGATTGGGTGATTTGTTTAGACTCTGCCAGAGCTGTTGTGTTGGCTGGGGCCTCACACAGGCAGTGCTGCCGGGCTTCAGCCTTGCTCTACTGGAAGATGGTGCTCATTATGGAGAGGAAGGAGTGGCGACCACACACATAGGCCTGCGGCAGCAGCTGACCATCTTCCAGGTGCTCATGACTGCAAATGGTGCTCCCAGTCTCTCCAGAAAGCCGTTGTCAAGTCACTGACCTCCACCCTAGAGCCACCACTGCGGCACCTTAGCTTAGCTCCATCACCTCCAGTGAGAGAAGCCTTTGGAGCAGTGGCTCTCAACCTGTGGGTCGTGACTCCTTTAGGGGTTCAATGACCCTTTAACAGGGATCACCTAAGATCCTTGGAAAGGGCAGATATTTACAATTTATAACAGCTATGAAGTGGCAACAAAAATAATGTTATGGTTGGGGGTCACTACAACATGAGGAACTGTATGAAAGGGTCGCAGTGTTAGGAAGGTTGGAAACACTGCTTTAGAGAAACAGTTATTGAAGGCTTTTAATCCCCTCTATGGTGCTAGGAATAGAACCCAGGACTTCACACGTGTTAGACAAGTACTCCACCACTGAGCATGCCAAGCTGGTCACAGAGGTTTGACCTAGGTTGGGAACCGACTGCCACCATCAAAAATAGTTAGGAATCTAAATTAAAGCCTCAAGTAACTAAAACTCTATGTTCCTTTGTTTCGGCTGGAATTATATCAACTTATTACATTACAATTTACCATACAGATGTGTGAAATATTTATACTAAAACACAGACCTAACTGAAGCAAGCGTGTAGTTAACCCGAACCAGCTACTTTTGCAAACCCGGTTTTCTTTCTGATGCACCTTACCGCCCTACCACACATGTCATTTTTCTGATCAGTCTTCAGGTCCAGTATCTTCCATCCCTGAAAACCATATTTGGTGAGAAGCTGAAGAGTGCAGTCCCAGTGTTTGCTCCATGGCTGATGAGGGTCTTCCTGGTATACTATAGCATGCTGGGGAGCAGTATGTCATAGAGCCAGTGTGCGAACTTAAGTCTCTACCTCTTCATAGGAAGCCAAAGTTACCAGCAGAGCCCACTCCCCAGCATCAGCTGATCACTAATCCTAATTACTTCTCCAAGTACAAACATGGGGATTAGATTTCGTGCAGACAGACTCCTGCAGGACACATTCAGACCCTAGCAGGTACCAGTTCTTCTTTTGAGAGGTGGTCGGCATTGCTAAAGAGATGAGACACACAGAACAACTAGAGAACAAGCCCAGAAGGGAGGGCAGAGTCTGAAGTGCAGACAAGGAGGCATAAGAATGCCAGGGCGAGGGCTGGAGAGATGGCTCAGCAGTGAAGAGCACTGGCTTCTCTTCCAGAGGACCTGGGTTCAATCCCCAACACCCACATAGCAGCTCCCAACCTTCTATGGCTCCGGTTCCAGGGATTCAATACCTTCTGGCCTTCTTGGGGACTGCACACACATGGTACATAGACATACATGTGGGCAAAACACCTATGCATGTGAAAATAAATATAAAAGAATACCAGGGTGATTGGGCCTGCAGCAACAGACCAGGTGAACTCAATGGAAGAGATTTGGTTTGGAGGGGTGGGAGGGGAACAAGCTGGACCAAGCTGGAGTATGTATGTAACAAACAGAATCAAACTCCCTTACTTCCGCCAAGTCCTGTCTGATCATCTGAAATAGCTTCCTAGTCAAACGAGGCACAGGATGGACTTATTTTATGTGTATAGGTATTTTACCCACTTGTTTATGTATGTGTCATGTGTGTGCCTGACACCTGGGGAGGTCAGAAGAAGGCATTGGAACCCTTGGAACCTTCTAGTTGTGATGGTTGTGAGCTGCCATGTAGGTGCTGGGAAGTGAACCCCAATCCTCTACAAGAGCAGCAAGTGCTTTAAACCATTGAGCCATCTCTACAGCCCCCAAACTTCTTAATAAGCAAAACCTGGTTCCTCATTTGCTCTAAAGAATTGCTCTCTCTGAGTTTTTTCTACGGTTTTAACTACTGAACACAAAACAATACACTTAGCCCTCTTTGTCCATGTGTATTACTGAATCAATCACAGATCAGAAGTATTGAAAAATTTGTGTCTGAACTTCTTATGCAGATTTTTCTTAGCATTCTCTACATGATAAAAGTATAGTAATTATACTTTTATTTGGCCTTATCAGTATTAGAGATTATTTAAAGTATTGGGGGGCCAGGACTACATAGAGAGAACCTGTCTCAAAACAAAAACAAAAAAAAATGAAAATAAAGTATTGGGGAGGATGCTCGTGTGTCCTCATGACGTTTTCTGCAAGAGACCTCTGCAGCTATTGTAGTATCTGTGTATTGGGTGTAAAGGATGGGGGTCTCAGAACCAGTCCTCTGAGGAAACCAATGGAATGTGTCTTTGCGGAAACCCAATCTAGTTTGCATCTCAGACAGCAACTGGAAGTGTCAGACCATGTCATGTGGCTTGGAGAGAGACTGTATGGTCCATTCTACAGTGAAGGAGCCGAGAAAGACCTATGGCTTCCACCATGTGGAAGGGGCCAGAGTTTGCTGCGGCTGCTTTATCTAGCATTCAGTATTGTAAGCGTGACTTTTGCTTTATCTAGCATTCAGTATTGTAAGCGTGACTTTTGCTTTATCTAGCATTCAGTATTGTAAGTGTGACTCTTGCTTTGATATCTAACACCAGTCTCCAGTGAGGATTCTTCACGCCCTTTCCTTCCCTGCAGTACCTCTGTTTTATCTACTCATTTCAGCTCAAGGTTAAGGAAACCACAGTCCCACTTCCTCCCCTTGTGGGTAAAAGAGACTCCACAGCACAGAAAAACACATAAACTACTAGAACTGGAGAGAGCCTGAGCCCCTTCCATTTTCTATAAGCTCCAGAAGACTGGAGGATACGCCAAAGGTTGCATAACAATATTGCTGGTACTAGACCCTCGCTGCCTCTCCAGCATCCCCCTTCTGTCCACCTGCACAGGAGTTCATCAAAAGGATGGGGGAAAGGATGCAGGTGCAGCTATTGCAGATCTGCAAGTCTTAGGTCAGTGAGCACGCTGTGCCTTGACTTCACTTGACCTTGAAGATATGTCAGTGCCCTCCCCACTGCACACAAACACATCTCCCAGCTCTGTGCAATGAGAAAGATAAATTATGCGATCCAGTACTTCTGCATCTATGTATACATCACTGAAGCCATGGCTCCCAGTGACATTGATGAGAGTCAATACCTGCTGCATGCTGCACACTGCCAGGATCCTTAATACTGGAGAAGTGCAGCCCTATCTGCCCCCTCTCAGCTTCTCCACGTCCCGCCTGATCTAGAGAACAATTAGATATTTTTTAATTTTTAATTTTTTATTATTATTATTAAAAAATTTCCACCTCCTCCC
>LOJH01045048.1:2477-13669 GCA_001685095.1 Ellobius talpinus | reverse complement strand
AGGGAAGGGGAGAGAAGAAGGGAGGAAACAGTATATAGTGCCAAGACCTGAAGCCAGGACTTTGTGCTCACTAGACAAATACTACCACTGAGCTGTACCCTAGCTTGAGATAGGACAAGCCACTGGGGCAGACAAAGCAGAGCCCACAGACTGCTGAGAGGTTGCTGCCAAGGCCAGAGTGAGTGAACAAGCCAGGCAACTCCCCACAACTGGATCGCACCCAGGCATCCCGTAGAGGTTACTATAGGGTACAGGATGCAGCTGCACCCTCACTAGGTGACCACAGCCCCAGGATTTAAATTGCCTCCCTGGTATCCCTAAGCTGGCTGCCCAGGTCCCCAGACTCCACACCCATATTCGGGTGAGGTCAAGACTGTAACACATAAGCTTCCTTATACAGCAGCCCCCTGACACAGCAGCAAGCTGAAGCAGGAGAATTAGGATTACATACTGAAACCTTGCCTCAAAAACTCAAAAATGAATGAATGGATGAATGAATGAATGAGCAAACAAACAGCACAGCAGGTGCCTGGGGCCCTGCTAAAATTAGGATCGATGTGTCCCCTCAAACATTCAGGCCACAGAGCATGTGAGGAGGTGAGGCCTCCAAGGGTAATAGAGTCATTAGAGTCCCCAGGTCTAGTGGTGTTAGGAGTGGCTGGAGGGGCTCCCATCATAAAAACTCCTTTCTGCCCCATCCTGGCTCCCACTGTAAAAACATGAGGCCCAACACCATACTGGAAGTAGATGCTGAATCTCACTAACCATAGAGCCCGCTGCACCATGGCCTTGAGCACCCAGCCTTGGGTCTGTGAAAGACACATATTTGACCATGTCTGTGGGTTTGTGAACACGCACGTGCACATGTGAGTTGAAGAGAGAGGTTTTTTAGGTAGACTCTCCTGTTCAGCCTGGAGCTCACCAGTTTGGCTAAGCAGCCAGGCCAGTGTTCTCCTGAGACCTGCCTCCACCTCCCCAGGGCTGGGATAATAGAAGCACTCAACTGCTCCCAGTCCCTTCTGGGGTTCCAAAGCTACAAGGACAAGCACATCACAGAAGCCATTGTCCTGTCCATGCCTTAGTGCCAGGCAGCCATCCCCAGGATCTCCACAGGTTTTGCACTCTGTCTCCTCCACTAATGGCAACCTAGCCAGGCTCCACAGGAGGAGTGGGAGGTGACATTCTAGCCTCAGTGTGTGACAGGGCTCCGTTACCCAAACCACACTCTTACGCCCTGCTACCAGTGCAGGCACTAAAGGGGATTCCAGAGCAGGCAGGGTGTCGCCACCAGAAAAGGGAAATCAAAAGCTGGGCCTGTTTCCTGGGGGAGCTATTTAAAGGACTGGATATTTCGGTAAAAACCAGAGCAAATATTGCTGAGTCTGCAGAAGGTCAAGTTCCCCTTCCCTGGGGTGGCCTGCACAGCCTCTGGCTTTTGATGGAGAGAATGCCCTCAACAGGACTCTTGGCAGCCCTGATTCCTCCCCCAGGGACTGCTACAAAGTTTGGCTCCTCTGTCCCCACCTCCTTTCCCTCCCACCTACTGAAGGTTCATGACCCAAGTGAGAGTCTTGCACAAAGAGGAATGAAGGTTAGACCAAGGGCAGGACTTCCTTCCCATGAGGGTGGCGAGCCTTCTCTTTACTGGAGCCGTTTGGTTCCCTGGGTTCTGGTTAGTGAAAAACGGGGCATTTAGTTTTGGTGTCAAGTAGACAAAGGCTGTAGATTGTGGATAAGTGGCTAGCGGCCATGACCAGGATCCTTTGGCACCATGTGGCCCCTGCTTGGTTTTGTGGGAGGAGATGAACCCATCGTCCACTGCAGCCATCCGGTTGAGACTTACCTCCCTGGAGGATCAGCAGGAGCAAGGGAGCAGCCAAGCCCTGTGGCATGCTGTGTCCCAGACCTGCAAGAGAAGTGTGTGGTATGTGAGATGACCCAGCTGCTGCCGGGCACTGAGCAGCCTTCCCATGACAGGGTCTGTCCCTGCCACATCAAAGGATCAACCAGTCCAAGGCTCACAAAGAAGCCCCCCTGTTGAATACTAAAGATAAGGTTAGCCTGCAGGGGTACTTCTTATTTTAAAAGGAAGCCCAGCTGGCCTACAGGAGCACACAAGGAAAGCAAGACCACCAAAGCTACCTGGAGCCCCTGACTGGCTGAGATGGACAAAGGCCATTGTAGAACCAAGAACGTGATGATACTGTGGGCAGCAAACCATAGGTGGCCAATGCCAGTCTCCTCCTGCCCTTTGCCTGTGGAAGTGCTAGCCCAGGGGGACTACCTGCCCAGGCTCAAGGACCCCATGCAGGTTAGGTCCTCCAGCATGGAGCTGAGACCAGGGCCTTGAGGGAAGCTGGCCCATGCACAGATCAGGTCAGACTCATGGCTTTTCCCAGATACCATCCCTGACCCCACAATAAGACAATGCTTCATCTGGGGTTCCCCTCAATCCAGCAGCACTGACTGGCCTACCTGACCATCATCAAAGAAACAGTAAAGGCCCAAGGTTCAGATAGCCAGCTGTGTGTTCCAGGCCAGCCTCTTGCTGTCTCTGAGCCTCATAAAATGAAGCAATGGAGGCCCTGTCCAGAGCTTTGTAACAATTCAACAATGTAATGTGCAAGAAAGCCAAGCGTAGGCTCTGACAGACCGCCGAGCTGACTGAGCTAGAGCAGAGTCTAGAAGCTTCTAGAACAGAACCCCAAGAACAGTGTGCCCAAGGAGCTTCAAAAATGCCTCACTTTCAAAATTATGTATTTAATATTTTTCTGTAAATGGCCTTAAACATTTGACTCCAACCCCTGTCTAAAACTACCACTCACGTTTCTCCTCACCCCCCGCAAGGGTATATTTCCCCCTCTTTCCTTCACTTCCCTCTTGAGATAGAGTCTTGACTATGTAACCAAGGCTGGTTTTGATCCTGTGAACTTGCTGCTTCTGCCTTTAGCCTTCTAATGATTGTAATTATAGTCATTGTTCTAACATCAGTATCAGAATAAAACGTTATGGGAAATGTCGAATTGCTGCTTTGAGTAACGCTAATCTTGGGTGGCCCTTGCCCACATAAATCTTGTGGTATAGTTTGACTGTGTCCCCCCAACTTAGACCTAAGGCCCAAATCATACTTAATAGAATGGGGGAGATTAGGATTTGCTGAGCTCATGAGGGTGGGGCCCGTCCTGGCAGTAGCGAGTTTTAAACAGAGCATGGCTGGAACGGAACTCAGTGTTCCGCCTTTGCCTAAACATACGGGAGTCCCTGGTTTCTGGTCCCAGCACTGACAAAGAAAGATGGGGGGGCATGCTGATGTTACAGTCTGAAGAGGTGATCTCTGACCACAGGAGGGTGATTCCAAGCATGCCTGGCTCTACAGTGTCAAATCTATGATCCCAGCCCCAGTCCAGCAGAACTCTGTGCCACATCTCAGCCACAGGGAAAATAGAAAGCCTCTCCTCCCGCTCTTCACACCATAGCTCTGCACAAGTCAGTGGCAGGATAGTGGCTGCTCTGCCTGCCTGGATGAGCGACCCTCCTCATGACATGCTAAACTGCAGCCCCTCGGCATGGTCCTCAGAGCAGGTACTGAGCCAAGCCTGGCCAAGCCAAGCACCCACTTGCCCCAAGGTGCCCATTGGAGACACTTCAGATTCAAGCCACAATAGCAGGGCTACATTAAGAACATGGATCAGGTTGTATATGACGTCCATATCTGAACCTTCCATTTACATGAGCCCAAACACCCTCCATCGCTGTTAGATTTCTGTTGCTTTTTCCAAAGAGGCCTGGACTAGCAGAGTGGAGGAGGGGCCCAGTACTGGAAGCCAGCTGATCTCTGACCCTCCTGGCCACTGGCCTCAGCTGCCATCTCTGAAATGGGCACATTCTCTGTCCCCGAACCTCACAGTTGAGAGCGGCCAGCCAGGAGGCGGGTGTCAGGTGTGAACACCAACTCCTGCTGCACCCCAGCAGCTCTCTGAATGGTCCACTGTTCTCATCTGCCTTCTGTTGCTGTGATAAACACCATGACCAAAGGCAACTAGGGAATAAAGGTTTTATTTCATGTTACAGCTCTCAGGTCATACTCCGTCTGAGGGAAGTCAGGGCAGGAACCTGGAGGCAGGAGCTGATGCAGAGGCCATGTAGGGATGGTGCTTGCTGGCTTGCTCCCCTGGGACTTGCTCAGCCTGCTTTCTTTTAGAACCCAGGACCTGCCCAGAGATAGCACTACTCATAGTGGGTTGAGCCCTCCCACATCAATCATCAATCAATAAAATGCCCCACAGGCTGCCTACAGGCCAGTCTGATGGAGACATTCTCCAAACTGGGTTACACTCTTCCTAAATGACCCTAGCATGTGGCAAGTTGACAAAACCAATCAGCACAGACACCCTCTCCCAAGTACCCCCACTGTGGTACCTGTGAAAGCTGAGGCCTCTTCCTGTGCCCCAGTCCTTCCAATCCTTAGCATACTACCTTTGTGGAATGTTCTAGAACCTCTGTCGTTCACTCTTCCTCACATTTCTATGATGCTGTCTCTACTTACTGTCTTTCCCTTGCCAACCATTACTTTACTCCAATAAACTTGTGTCAAAAGAAAATAGCACATTATGACTACTGGCAGTTAGCCAGGATGACACCAAGAGGCCGTGGCCAGCAAGCATGCTGGGTAAGCGCCCCGTGGAGCCAGCAAAGCCTCAGTTCAAACCCAGGCCGTGTGATCTCAGGCCGGTGGTTTAACTATTTCGAACCCAGGCCCTCATCTGTAAGTGCCGACGGGAAGGGCTCCAGGCTCTCAGACCCTTGAGATAACTTGGTGCTTGTGAAACAGTTGCAACAGCTAGTTGCAGGCTCAGGATTGATGTTACATGTTTCTGTTTTAATTGCACTGTGTGTGTGTGTGTGTGTGTGTGTGTGTGTGTGTATACATGCCAAAGCATACATGTGGATGTCAGAGGAAAACCTGAAAGAGCTGGTTCTCTCCATTGTATGGGTCCCAGGTATTGAACTCGGGTCATCCAGTCTAAGCACCTCACCCGCTGTGCCATCTCGTGGGCTTACATCAAATTTTCTTAAACAAACCACAGCCAGCTTGCTGGAAAGCTAGCCCATCATTGTACGATACAACAGCTGACAGAAAGAAAGCACAACCCAGTCACACCACCTCCCAAATACTCCAGGAGTTGGTGATTCCCTTCTGTTTTTCTTTAAAAGTGGGGGAGGGGTGTCAGAAGTATTGAAGAAGGGCTAGCACCAAATGGAGATGCTGGCTCTCTACTTTGAGGTTTCACACTCCTGCTCCGTGATCTGAGGCCATGCCAGTGGCTATTGCACCAAGGGAACCATGACCTCCATGCTGAAGGCGTCCCTGTGACTCCTTCCTCACACTCTCAGCACCAAAGGGGACTTCTCATCCCTCTGGCCTCTTTGCCCTGACTCCTCTCCTGGGATGCACATGAGGCTCACAAGAAAGGCAGTAGGTGTTCCAGGAGCTTCTGCAGACCCTCACAGTGGGAAGCAGATGACCTGAAACCTGCTGCACCCCAGTTATGTGTTCTTGGGCAGGTTACCTCACCTCTCAAAATCTGTATTCTCCGTTATCAGTGGAGGTCAAGGGCCTTTGCTGAAGCTGATGGTGAGAGCTGACTGCATCATTGCATGGGGGACCTGTCAGCCTGGTTATCTGCCAGGCCCCAGCCCTGGGGTTGGGATGATGCAGACTAATAGCTGACCACATTTCAGGAACTCAGAGGGAAGTGGGGAAGGTTTGGGGTAGCAAATGAGACTGATGTAAGGGCCACAGAGAGCACAAGAGCTTAACCTCTCACCACGCAGAGAAATGCAAATAAAACCACAACGGCTTACCACGGACACTATCAGATCGGCCAGGAGCTGAAACTCTGGCATCACTCAGAATCTGATACAGGGACTGCTAATCATGGCCAGGGAGAGATGAAGATACCATTGATTAGGAAATTAGGGCTTGTTTTTTTTTTTACCTAATTAACGCAGACAATGGCTTCCCTAGGAACCAGTCATACCATGCCCATGCTCACCAGCGTACAAGAAGCTGTCGGAAGCCTCACCAGGCTTAATAGCGAGAAACTAGTAACAACCCGAGCCCTCATTAGTGGAGGGATGGAGGAAAACAAGTGGGGCTTTGCAGGCCAAACATGGGAATGAGCCACTTCCCATGGCCCACACCCACAGCAAAGCAGGTGATTCACAGGATGGAATGTGAACCGAAAAGAAGGCAAGAAAGAACGTGAAGGATGACGTCAGCCCTGTCATTCTTGGAGCCCCATGGGAACAATTCCACAAGCTGTTTTAGTGGATGGATGTCTGTTGTATGACATAAAGGAGGTTGGAGAGAAGACAAGCATCACTTTCCTTCATCCTTTCCTTTCCTTTCCTTTCTCCTCTCCTCTCCTCTCCTCTCCTTTCTGAGACAGGATCTCCCTACATAGCCTTGGTAAGACTATAACTAATCAGGCTGGCTGCAAACATGCAGAGTTGGGCTTGTGTCAGTCTCCTGGGTGCTGGGAATAAATGTGCATGCCACTGTGCCCAGCCTGAAACACTGCATTTTGATTGATGTACAGAAGGAAGAGGCTGGGAAGGTGTTTTTGGGATCTGTGTGATTTGGGAAAGCCCAGCGACACTGGGTGACCTTTCCCATGTCTAAACCATCTCACAGCAATTTAAGGGCAAGCAATTTTAGCACAAGCAAATCTTAGTTGTGTAAAATATCACGTGCATCGAGGACTTCCACTGTGGGGTGATGGAGGGGCTGGTATCGGCTGATGACCCAACTGAGAGCCACTGGCAAGCCAGAGGAGAAGTTGGGCAGCCAGGTGAGACAGAAAATGACAGAAGGAACAACTCTGGTCCTGCATTTCCCTCATCAATGATTTCCCAAGTCACTGAAGATGATCAGCCAGAAGTCTGCCACAAGGCACCTGGGGGTGGGCTGAGAGGCCACAGAAGTTTCTGGCAGTTTCACCAAGCCAAGGGAAGAATTGGAGCCAGGGCTGGTCAGTGCTCAGTTACCAGCAAAGGCTTAGAAGCAGGAATCTGGACTAGCTCAGAATCAGCTGTCCCACAGAAATGCTGTGTGTGCTGTGTGCCTCTTAGAAGGAAATGAGAATCTACCTGGAAAACATTAGCTTCATCCACAGGCTCCACATCTTCATTCTCACTGCCCGAGTTCCGTTAAAGGGATAAGGGGAGCTGTGCACAGAGCTCAGGACCAACAACCAGAGGCCAGGGCACCAGAAAAGCACAGTGATTTGGAGCCTGGTACTCCATTTACATCACGGCAGGCGTCCTGGTTAAGAATTCCTGGGTCCTGGCTCTGTGGGGCACTCCTTTAATCTCAGCACCAGGGAGGTAGAGGCAGGTGGATCTCTGTGAGTTCGAGGCCATCCAAGGTTATGCAGTGAGACCCTTTCTCAGAAAAACAATTAAAAAAGAGTTCTTGGTTAGAGGGTGTAGCTCTGTTCTACAGCACAGGCTTGAAGTGTGATGGCCCTGATGACAGGAGCGGAGGAAATAGGGGGGAGGAATGGGAGGGGGCGGGTAGAAGAATTCTACTTGTTATATTTGAAAATCAAAATCCCGAAACTCCTGGAATTCATTAGCAGTGAAGGGATGGACTTGACAAGTGATGAGAAATATCGGAAGGGGGTTTGTGAGCTGAAGGTTGCTCAGTCGAAAGCAGATGGAGGAAGAAATGTTTTGATACACAGAAATCAGCAAACGACACATGTGCAGTGTTGTAAGGATGACTGGTCACCCACGCACATCACTGTCCAAGAACCAGGAGCACAGATTCTCATACAACACTTACACAGCTTAGCCACACGCAGTGTGAATTCTTATTAATCCCTTTATGGTATTGATCCCACCTTTTTTAAACAGCGCGCACCTTTCGTAAGTAGAATTACTATTCTATGTATTATTTTGTCCCTTTTACTGAGGACCTTCACTTGGTTAGTTTTTGAAATATAACTTGCTGTGTAGCCAAGGATGACCTTAACGGTCAACCTGATCAGATTAATAAACACCGGAGAAGGTCGACCTTTGGGGATGCTGTGAGGCATTTCCAGAGGTGATGGGGTCTGAGGTTCTGCGCTCCTGAGGGATCACCCCCCCATGGGTTTATGATATGGAGGAAGTCAGTAGCTGGGCTTGTGTCTTGGGGGTCTGTCTTGCTCTGGCCCCTTCCTGTGTTCCCTGTCTGTTCTTTGTCTCTGTTTCCTGGCCACCATGCCGTGAACTACTCTGTTCCTTGGTACCTTCCTCACCATGCTGGACTGATACCTTCATGCCTGTGAGCAAAAATAAACCTTTCCCCAATAAACTGTTCTTGTTAGATGTTTCCTCACAGTAGTTAGATAAGCAATGAACCCAGCAGTCAATAAAGGAAAGAAAGAGACTAAGCCAGAAGTTATAACAGAGCTACTGGCTAAAGATTTTTCTACACTTGCAAAAGACATTTAGCTACCAATTCAAAAAGTTCTACAAATCCCAAAGAAGATAAATTCAGAGAAAACCCCATCTGGGGACATCACAAAAATACCTCCTTCCTTCCTCCTTTTCCATCTTCTCTTTTCAAACAGAGTCTCATATAGCCCAGATCTCATATGGCCTCAAGATCTGTAGCTATGTAACTGGGAACGACGTTAAACTTTTGATTTCCTGTTTCCACCTCCCAAATGCTAGAATTACAGGTGTGCACCATCACACTGGTTTATACCAGGCTGGGGATCAAACCCAGTGGTTCATGTATACTAAGCAAGCACCCTACTCATTGGGCTACATCTTTAGTCCTATAAAACTATATTTAAAATTAAAGACAAAATGGGCAGTGGTATGTATGCCTTTAATCTGGAGGCAGAGGCAGGCAGATCTCTGAGTTCAAGGCCAGTATGGTCTACATAGCAAGCTCCAGAACAGCAAGGGTTACACAGAGAAACCTTGTCTCAAAAAACAAACAATAATGATTATCATAATAATAAAGTTAAATTCAAAATAAAGATACACTGACAGTACTACAGAGAGAAAATCATTTACCTTCAAAGAGGACATAATATGACTGACAGCTGGTTTCCTCAAAAGTAACAGAAGTCAAGAAACAATTAAAAAAAAACTTAAAGGCTGAAAAATTTAAATGTAAACATACAATTATATACATATATACATATGTTTATCTAGAAAAACTTATATCTAGCAAAAATTTCCTTTAAGGGCTCTCAGATAAGCACCAAGCACAAACAAAGGAATGTAATAACAAGCAAGAGAATAGAAAACAGAGAGTGGTATTTTGAGAGATGGGAGGTCTTGGTATGTAGCCCAGGATAGCCCAGAACTCCTGGGCTCACATGATCCTTTTATGTCAACTTCTGTGCAGCTGGGACCACGGGCACACACCACTATGCCTCTTTGAGAAGAAGAAGCATGTTCAAGAATAGAACATCTAACAAGAAGAAAAAAGAGAACAAAAGTAGATCAGACCCAAAACACAAAAAGACAAAAATAACAAGACAGTTATTTTTACAGACTTTACCCCAAAACACATCCGTACTTCTTAAATCAACTTGACACTGGAGTGTAACCCAACCATGACATCAATAAGTGAGGTTAAAAGGAAGTAAAATTTCACAAGTAAAATGCAAAAATCCTAAACAAAATGCTAACATTCAGATATAATGATACAAAAGTAGCTAATACTTTTTCACATCATTTATATCATATGGAAGGTACGTTTGACCATCTATTTTATTCCATTTACAAAAGAAAGTAAAATTTCATCTGACTATTCAGTAGGTTCAGAAAACATATTTAATGAATTGAGATATACGTTCATGGTTTTGAAAACTTGTCAAAAGTCGGAGGTAGTGGCGCATGCCTTTAATCCCAGCACTCAGGAGGTGTTCAAGGCCAGCCTGGTCTACAGAGTGAGTTCCAGGACAGGCTCCAAAGTTACAGAGAAACCTTAACTCTGATAAGGATACACACAGGGACAGTATGCACAGTATACAGTGTCCTTAATGGCCAAATTATATATATATATATTTGTTTTGTTGAGTGAGTCAAAATCTTGTTCTGTTCCAAAGATGGCCACAAGCTCCTTATCCTCCTGCCACAGCCTCTTCAATGCTGAGATTACAGAGCTGTACCAACATGCCCACATCAAATATTAAACATGTTCCTCCTAAGGATAGGGAAAAGACCCACAAGTATCTATTATGATAATGGTTCTATCCAACGCAGCAAGGCAGCAACAACAAAAATCTCATGAAGATCAAAACACTAAGTGCCTGCCAGGCGGTGGTGGTGCACACACCTTTAATATAAGCACTCAGGAGGCAGAGGCAGGCAGATCTCTATGAGTTTGAGGCCAGCCTGGTGGTCTACAGAATGAGTTCCAGAACAGCCAGGATTCTGAGTACCTAGAAAAGTCCGAAACATGCCACAAACAAACAGCAGTCTTTTCAACATGGTACAGGCACATATGAAAGTGCACAGTAAAACAAACAAACAGAACCCAACTCACTCTGAGATCAGAAACGGGAAAGACTCACTCTTGCCACTTCTGTTCAGCTGGAAGTCTTAGCCACAGCAATTAAGAAGGAAAAAGAAATGAAGGGCACTTAAAAAGAAAGAGGAAAATTATCTCTGTTTGAAGATAACATGACCTTATATGTAGAAAATACTAATGAGACCACATTGAAAAGTTACATTGAATATAGGAGTCCAGTAAGGTTAAAGAATACAAAATCAAGACATAAATATTAGTTGCATTTTTCTATATACAAACAATAATCAAAAGGGAAATTAAGGGGCTGGAGGGATGGCTCAGTGGCTAAGGGCATTTGATGCTTTCCCAGAGCACCCTACATCTCCTGTACCTAAAGCTCCAGGGATCCAATGCCTCTGGCCTCCTTAGGCTCCTGCACACACATGTTTATCTCCACATGCAGACACAGGCCTATACACAATTAAAATAATGAAAATTAAAGAAATTAATCAAACCTATTTATAATAGCACCAAAAATAATAAAACACTTTACTTGGAGAACTGTAACACATTTTTTAATACTTATTTATTATGTGTACAGTGTTTTGTTTGCTTGTCTGCCTGCAGGCCAGAAGAGGGCACCAGATCTCATTACAGATGGTTATGAGCC
>LOJH01045047.1:2513-13670 GCA_001685095.1 Ellobius talpinus | reverse complement strand
GTTTCTTTATTAACCAATAAAAGTAACACATAGATAGATAACCCTCCTCCATCAAAAAAAAGTCCTAAAATTGTCCCATCTACCCAAATCCTTAAGAACTTTGTAAGTGAGCACCCTTGTTTTTGCTCAGGATCTGCCTTCACTTGCTGTGTTAAGGGGGTCATTTCTTGACTTGGGGCTGGAGAGATGGCTCAGCAGTTAAGAGCACTGCTCTTGCAGAGGACCCAGGTCCGTCCCTGCACCCATGTGACTCACAACCAGCTGTAACTCCAGCTCCAGAGGATCTGATGGGCTCTTCACTTATATACATAACATAAATAAACCTAAGAAGCCATTTTTGTAAAGAAATTAGAAGCTTCTGTTCTGTGGCTCATTCTCCCACCATGGGCTCAGTCTGATAGATACTCCCTCATCTCCCCTTGCCCGTGTGCCTAGTCACTCATAGCTCTGCGTTCTGTTTCTCAGGTGATCACGGGTGCTTTGCAGTGCCTGATCTGGGTCTTGCGGTTCCCTCTGCCTTCCATAGAAACAAAAGCAGGACAGCTGACCAAGCACCTTTTCCTCTTGCTGAAGAACTATGCAAGACTGGGGGCTGCCCGGGGCCAGAACTTCCACCTGGTAGTGAATTGTTTCAAGGTGAGAGAAAGAGTCGCCCTCTGGGAGCCGGACTGGGTCCACATCCTGTCCTTCAGTCATATTTGTTTCCTAGGTGTCGTTAAGGTCTTTTCCTTACACCTCGCTTTGTGGGGCTGCTTCTGACTCACTCTTGTGACTTACAGTGTGTGACCATCGTGGTCAAGAAAGTCAAGTCCTGCCAGATAAGTGAGAAACAGCTTCAGGTTCTCCTGGCGTACGCTGAGGAAGACATTTATGACATGACAAGACAGGCCACTGCATTTGGTCTTCTCAAGGTACGATGTTGCCAAATGTTGGCTTTGGACATTTATGTTCGCGCATTAAATCCTTAGAATAATATGGAGCATACTACTTGAACTTCTGAAATTAAAGAATTAATAAAAGTTATTGTGATTTTCATAGATATAAGCTAATAGAGCATTTTAAAAAAGAATTATTTATGTTTATGGGTATTTTGTCTGCATGTATGTCTGCACACCAGACGAGAGCATTGGATCCCATGAGACCACAGTTATTGGCGGTTATTGGCGGTTGTGAGCCACCATGTGGGTGCTGGGAATTAATCTTAGACCTCTGGAAGAACAGCCAGTGCTCTTAACCTCCGAGCCATCTCTCCTGCCCCTAACATAGTATTGAAACATGAGGTCAATAGTGACCTTTTCAGAGGGGCTGGGGATTTGTCTCAATGATAAGACATTTCCTTAGCTTGGAAAGACCCTGGGTTCAATCCCTGGCATTGCATGCATGCATACATGCATATGCATGTGCGTACTTACATACATACCCAAGCCTGTGGAGCTCTGGACAGAATCATGTGCTCTAGTTTATCATATTGGAGGATCTTTTTGTTGTTGTGCTTGTCGATGAACTAGTGCATAATTTAGAGTCTTCCATTTCAACCCTTGTAAGTCTGTACTTTTTCTTTTGGTTATTGTCATTGTGACTGAAAGCTGCCTGTGACAGCTTTAACATCATGCCTACCTGTATCCATCAGTGGATGAAATTTGGCTTTTCACTTTATGTTTTAGGCTATTTTATCAAGAAAATTATTGGTCCCAGAAATTGATGACATTATGCGGAAAGTATCCAGCTTGGCAATTTCTGCGCAGAACGAGCCTGCCAGGGTCCAATGCAGACAGGTGTGTAGAGAGAATTTATTACCGCAGTAAAGATTGGGCCACACCTGCTAGCCTTGCTGTTAAGTTAGAGGGCACCCTCTGACTGGATTCTGAAGACTGTTTTGTATGATGCTGTTGCTGTGTTCTGAGACTCGAGCTTCGAGGGCAGGAGGTCGGGAAGGCTGTCCTGGGGAATGCCAGGTAAACTGAAATCTGGATAATCAACTGTGTGCTTCGTTCTTAGGTTTTTCTGAAATACATTCTTGACTATCCCCTCGGTGATAAATTGAGACCAAACTTGGAATTCCTGCTTGCTCAACTGAAGTAAGTGCAGACACAGGAACAGAGGGGTGGCTTCCTCTTCCCTTTAATGTGCTGCCTGTCTGGCGAGGACGGCCTGAGCGTGCTGGCAGTTCCTCTGCGCCGTTGCTCTTGGCACCCCTGATGCTTCTGTGAGAGGGTCTGCTCTCTGTCTGATCAGAGTCTGCTCAGGAGGATGTTGGAAACCCAACGTAACGGCAGCTCAATGGTCCATGTGGTCATTGGCCTTGGGGGAATGGGGTAGTTCCCAGTTCTTCAAGAAATAAGTGACCAGCTGCTATTTTAATTTGAAAGTAATCACGAGATACTGAGTCTGCCTAATGTTCTCGCCCTAGTTATGAACACGAAACCGGAAGAGAATCCGCCTTGGAAATGATTGCCTATCTCTTTGACACCTTCCCTCAGGTACTGTTTACCCAGGACCCCGGGAGCCCTGGTTCTCACTGTTCCGTCGCATTGCTGTCTGATCCCGGGTATCTCACCAGTGCCTGTTCTCCCGTAGGGCCTGCTCCATGACAACTGCGGGATGTTCTTCATCCCTCTTTGCCTGATGATGGTGAACGATGGCTCTGCCATGTGCAAGAGGATGGCTTCCATGGCCATCAAATCCCTGCTCGGCAAGGTCAGCCTCGAGAAGAGGGACTGGCTCTTTGGTCTGGTTACCTCCTGGTTTGAAGCGAAAAAGGTTAGTGTTGCTTTTGGTCGTAGTTCAGTGACACATTTTAGCTTTCATGCATAGTTTATACCAGAATACATGCTAGGTGCACTGTTGAAACAGCCTGTCCCAGACAGCCTTGTTGGTGTGTCGTCATGTAGATAGTATGCTCCTAGTCTCCCAGAGCCTAAGAAGCTACAGAGAGTGACAGAAAAACCAGCTGTGCACAAAATCATTAATATTAACCAAACTCAGCACCCACTGCACGAATGCCCTGGTGCTTCTGCATCGCTTCTGCTCTTCAGTTTCCAGAATGTAGTGCTCACATTCCCACTCAACACTGTCACCATCGCTGCTGGCCATCTTCTAGGGAGTTCAGCTATGATTTCATTTATTTTCTTCTCTTGTTTGAAAACTATAGTTTTGTCCATGCTTGGTTTGGTTGACCCTCCACCCACTCTGGCCCCCATCTGACTTGGACCTTCGCACCGCCAGCAGCTCCCCCTTTCCCTCTTATGTGAAGATTTATTATATTATCCTCCTGTCCCCCCCTTACCCTCTTTTCCCTCTCTCACGGGCCAGCCCTTTTCTAGTTCCCTGCCATCCACACCTACTCACTCCTGGGTAAATAGACATACGTGAAGCCAGGACCTGCATAGAGGGGAGAGCATACTGTTTATCTCTTGCTTACTGTCTCTGCTGTTGACACTGCCTGCCTTCTTTCTGTAATTCTGCATCTTGCTGTGCTTTGTTCTGGGTAGCGATTAAACCGACAGCTAGCTTCCCTGGCCTGCGGCTTATTTGTGGAGAGTGAAGGAGTTGATTTCGAGAGAAGGCTTGGAGCTCTTCTTCCTGTGATTGAAAAGGAGGTTGATCCTGAGAACTTTAAAGACGTAAGTGATTTGCTAGGTACTAGAACTTGGGAAATGTTCACGAAAGCACTCGGTTGAGTTGGTATAGCTAATGCTGCATTGAAAATGCAGTTTTCTTAAGGAAAATCAAGAATCCAGTGCAGATGGAACTTTTTAAAATGGGGCCTCGGGGTTAAGGGTGTATTTCATTGAAAGAATGCTTACCAGCATGCCCAAGCCCCCAGCACCACCAAAACAAACAAGGGCAGCCTGCTGTGCTGATGCACAGTGAGACGCTGTCTCTAAAGTAAGCTGCCTTCCATGGTGTGTGAAGATCAGAGGCACTCAGCGAGGGCGTCTTACTGCAGGTACAATTGGCAATATCCAAAAACAGTTTTGGTTATCACAAGTGGAGGGTGAACTTGCAGTGGTGTCATTGGTAAGTGGCTGGGGGATAATCTCCATTGCCGTGGTTGGGAAACCTGCTAGAGACAGATGTGCTGCAGAGCGCGTGTACTGGGCGCTTCCAGGTAATTCCATTAACTGGCACGCATTCACCCTGTGTTTAGATCATAGAGGAGATGGAGGAAAAAGCTGCAGATCGCCTGCTGTTTGGTTTTCTCGCGCTGATAAGCAAACTCATCAAGGAATGTAACATTATTCACTTCACCAAGCCCTCTGAGACGTTGAATAAAATCTGGAGTAAGTATTTTATTTAACAACGCAGTAGCTGTGATAGAATTATTGGAAATACTTGAAATCTGAGCGAGAACAGTACAGAAAGTAAATGTAAGTTCATAAGGAAGAAAACGTAAAGGAGCCCATCAGATTATAACTGGAAAGTTAATGGGGGGGAGGGGTTATTTCCTCCTCACTAGTACATTTCATTTATGAAACAAAGGATATTAATTGGGAGTCAGTTTTGGAAAGGCAAATGTTGCAGAAATCCAGGTGCTGTGTGATTTGCTTCATACAGACTTCCCACCAGCTCCTCCTTCCTTCCCTCCCCCCTTTTCTTCCCCCCCAGCTTTGTTGATATGTGATTTACAGGGCTGGAGAGATGGCTCGGGTTAAGAGCACTGACTGTTCTTCCAGAGGTCCTGAGTTCAATTCCCAGCAACCATAGCCATCTGCAATGAGATCTGGTGTCCCCTTCTGGCCTGCAGGCATACGTGCAGACAGAACACTGTATACATGATAGATAGATAGATAAATAAACAAACAAACAAACAAATAAATAAATAAATGTTTTTTAGGGGAAGATGTGACTTACAGATAAGAATTATCTTTGGGGTCTTTTTGCTAAAAAGAAGTAGAGGGAGGGAGAAGGGATAAGAGAAGGTGGGGCTAAAGTAAAGTAACACATAAGCCTAGGTTAGCCGGTGCATGGATTTCACATAGAATGCTGTGGTTACATGACAGCCACATTAGACTTGTTACTTGCCAGGTGTGGTGATGACAGGCAGCCCTGTTTCCTGTACCGAAGCCTTAGTTCTGGGTGAGGTGACTCTAGCCTCCCTAGAGCATCTCTGCTCGTCTCTGAGCTGAAGCTGCATTTCCTCTCCACAGTGTGATATCTACGGGAGCTGACATGGCACACACTTGGTCGAGAGCATTCAGTAAATAAATGATCGTTTTCCAGCCATCATTTTGCTCTCAGGATTAAGCTTGTACCTATATCCATGTTTACATTACTGACCTTAACAGTGCATTCTTAACAGCGTCTTATCTCCCGGGACTCTGAAACTCGCTCCTGGGCACCAGCTCGTGGGGAGCTGTGGGGTTTAATGTATTCCTTCAGCATCAGACAGTCAGCAGGCAGAGTCACTTTTAGAATTCTTTCCTGTGTCTCCCTGACTTCTGTTGCCTGGAAAACAGGGCAGTTATTTTCTTCTTTGGCTCCTCAGTCCCGGCATGTAAAGATGCCTACGCGCATCATGTTTACCGCCAGGGACTCAGAAAAGCGCGAGGCAGCTGAGAATGCATGTTGCTCTTTCAGGTCATGTACATGCGCACCTCAGACATCCGCACAACTGGGTGTGGCTCACAGCCGCCCAGATTTTTGGGTTGCTCTTTGCATCTTGTCAACCGGAAGAGCTCGTTCAAAAATGGAAGAGCAAAAAGGCCAAAAAGAAGCCGACGGAGCCTGTAGCAGTCAGGTTCCTAACAAGTGACCTTGACCAAAAGGTACTTTTCTTCTGTGTGTGTGTGTGTGGGGGGTTGTTTTGGTTTGTTTTAAGACTAAGTCTCACTATGTAGCCCTGGTTAGCCTAAAATCAAGCTGACCTGAAATTTACCGAGATCCTTCTGTCCCGTCCTCCAGTCTGAGGACCTGTATTCCTCCATGCCTGGCTTGGGTTTTGTTGTTGTTGTCCTGTATGTTTTGTTCATCAGGTAAAGTTTCCCTAGACCTTTGTCCTTCTCTTCCNNNGTGTGAGATGTTTCCTCTGGTTTATGGTTATCCCTTGGGCTGGCCCTTGGGTGGAAGAAACGCCAGCTGGCAACTTGCTGCACACATAATCACTAGGAGTTTTGAGGAGTGTTGTTTGGTTTTGGGACACAGTCTCACTGTGTGACATAAAGTTGTTCTGGAACTCACTCTGCCTCCCATACTGGCCTTAAATTCCCAGCACTCCTCTGGCTTCAGCCTCCTGGTGTGCTCGGGTTTCAGATGTGTCCACACTCCCAGCTGTTAATGAATGACTGTTTTAACAACCAACAATGTGCTGTGTGTCTGCTCATGTCCCCTTCTCGCAGATGAAGAGTATCTCTCTGGCTTCCTGCCATCAGCTGCATTCCAAATTCTTAGACGAGCCCCTAGGAGAACAGGTAAGAGTGGCCTCCAGTGGAAGAGAAGCAGCCAGCAGGTCTGACAGACTAAGAATAAATGCGCTTACATTTTTACATTTGTTATTTGCTTTTTTTCCTTTTTTTTTTGGTTTGGTTTTGGGAGGGTATTTTTGTTTTTGTTTTTCTAGACGTAGACAGGGTTTCTCTGTAACATCTCTGACTGTCCTGGAACTAGCTCTGTAGACCAGACTGATCTCGAACTCCGAGTTCCACCTGCCTCTACCTCCAGCATTCTGGGATTAAGAATGTTAAGAGTGTATACCACCACCACCCAGCTGTTATTTGATTTCTTTTGCTTTCAACCAACTTTAATATTTGGTAAAATATAAGTATCCACTCCAGGATCTGTCGTTATACATCCGTGTCTTGTTGACTCTGGGGTCAGTATTGGAATAACTTGGCATTATCACCATTCCCAGTGAGGATGATAGAGAAGGAAGCTGTTGTCATTAAAATACCAGTTCTGCTCTGTGACTGAAGCCTTAAAGGGGTTGATGGATGGGTTAAGTACTCTAGAAAAGCTTGGTATTGAATCTCCTTACCATATCCCTGGAGGTTAAAGACAAAGATTGACCTAAAAACTGGCTGTCCCTAAGGCAGGCAGGCAGATCAGCGAGGCTTAGTGAGGCTAGCCAGTCTAGCCCCAGAACCCCAAAAGATCCTGTCTCAAAAAGCAAGGTGGACAGCTCCTGAAGAACAAGGTTGTCGTCAGCAAAAGAAAAAAATAAAATAAACTGGCCACTGGCCGACCCTAAAAGCAGATAACATTGTCCATCATTAAAAATGGTTTGTGTATTTCCATAGATGAGATGCACTGTACAGGTATAGATCATGCCTGTGGTCCCATTGGGAGACTGAGGTGAAGGGTTGCCATCAGTGTGAGGCCAGCCAGGCCTCCAGGGCCTCAACTCTGTCTTTAAAAAGTAAATGCTCAGCTGGGCAGTGGTGGGCACGCCTATACTCCAGCACTCGGGAGGCAGAGGCAGGCAGATCTCTGTGTGTTCGAGGCCACCAGGTCTACAGAGCAAGTGCCAGGACAGCCAGGGCTACACAGAGAAACCCTGTCTCAGAAAGCTTTACATATGGCAGGGTCAGGGAAGGAGTAGAGAGCCGTTCAGGGGGTGGTGAAATTGGTTGGCATTGAAGACTGTTGAATCCTGGCTGACCACTAGTGATATTTTATATTGGTGTAACTTACAATAACTGTTTCTCTCCTGGTACCAATACCTCAGAGGGATCTTTCACAGTTGAATGTGGATTCAGAGAATCAGTTTATATTATTTCTGTATAATTAGGTTCAGAGAATTAGTGCAAGATAAAATGGCAGTGCTTCTTCCATGGGAAAATGTTTTACTTCTGTGACTTTAAAGACAGAGAACTAAGCAAAATGATAACCATTACAGGAGAATGAATTCGGGTACTTTGTGGGAGGACTTAAGAACGTAAAGCAGCTATCAGTGTAATGGTGCTGTGCCTACCATTCTGTTCCCTGCACGTTAGGTTAGGGCCCAGCAAGCCTTGCTTGTTTCCAGATCTAACATCCTCCCCTCTCCCTTCTTTAAGGTTGTTAAGAACTTACTGTTCATAGCAAAAGTCTTGTATTTACTGGAACTTGATTCTGGGAACAAGCAAGGAGAGTTGAAAGATTTGGAAGAACAGGACACGCTAGGAGATGCTCTGGCCAGAGAGGTGGCAGAAGACAAGGCTGGTGCAGACGGAAGGACGGAGTTGGACGGAGAAGAGAAGGAAGAGCCCAGCAAGCCGGCCACACTGCTGTGGCTGATCCAGAAGCTGGCCCGGATGGCTAAGCTGGAAGCTGCTTATACGCCCAAAAACCCCTTAAAGGTGCAGCAGGCAACTGAAGTCTGTTGTTCGTGTGTTTTTTGTTGTTGTTGTTGTTGTTGTCACTGTGACTGCCTCTTGGTTTTTGACACAGATTTGGTTTTGGAGTTTTGTTTTTTTTTGTTTTTTCTTCCTCCATTTTTAGAGACAGGGTTTCTTGACACAGGCTCTAAGCCATTTACCAGGTGGGTTTGTATCTCAGGCTGGTCTGAAACTTGTCCTTACTGTAGCAGTCCTCCTGCCTTGGCCTCCCAAGTGCTAGATTTATTATAGGAGAAAGTTACAACACCCGATGTTTTGTTTGTGAGTTTTGATTTGGGGTATTTGTTTTGGGGCTTGGGGTTTCTTGTTGAATGCGTATATGTTATTGCTGAGACCTTTGGATCCTTGGGATTTTGTATTTTGAACCTAAAATTGCAGCAATGTTCGTCCCAAAAAAGAGTGAGCTCCACTTTTCAGCTGAACATTGTTTGCGTGACTGAGTGTTGAGCGGAGACAGCTCAAGTGAGATTTCTTCTTTCAGAGAACCTGCATCTTTAAGTTTCTTGGTGCAGTAGCTGTGGACCTTGGAGTGGACCGGGTCCAGCCCTACCTCCCAGAGATTATCGCGCCTCTGTTTCGGGAACTCAACAGCACCTACTCGGAGCAAGGTACCCTGCCCCTCTGTCCTCTGAGTGTTTGCACCCTGGGACCCCTTCCTTCCTATTGGAGTTTAAGGAAGAAACATTTAATGGCAAACATATATTTTCCATTTATTCAATGAACCTCCTGTATGCTTCCAGTCATGGCAAGAGGTGGGTATTCTCGGGTGTGACATGCAAGGCAGGTGGAACTTCATAACGTTAAGGCCAACCAAGACTACACAGTGAAACGCTATCTGAAAGGAGAGAGAAATTGTTTGGCTTCTATAGAATGATGACTCTACCCTCAAAGGCAGCTTTTAGGTATTCCTAAACCTCGCGCGGTGGACATGTGGTGCTGCGTGCTGTGATCCCAGCATGCTGGAAGCTCCCAGAGGAGGAGAGTTCTCTCAAAAAGATAAATAAGACAAATGGAGCAGATTTGGTGTTAGATTTGAAACGAAGTGGTTCTGTTAGATTTGGTATTAGATTCCCAAGTTTTCATCTTGCTTATTCACAAATACCTCATTTATTTTTTTTTAATTTGTGGCTTAAGTAAGTATAGAGAAACAGTCTATGATTTCATAGAGACCTTAGCAGTTGGTCCTGAGGTTGATATTTCTAATGCTCTATCTAGTAAGTCACTTTCAGAGGAGCTTAGGGTTGTTATTGTCGTGGGGTTGTTTTGTTTTTAGACAGGGTTTCTCTATGTAGCCTTGACTGTCCTGGAACTCGCTCTGTAGACCAGGCTGGCTTCGAACTCACAGAGATCCACCTGCCTCTGCCTCCAGAGTGCTGGCAAACGTTTGTCCTTGTCACCACCCAATAAGGAGGTGTTTTTAGCTGTTCAGCCTCATTCATCTTTAGCTCGCTGTACTTCATGTTAAAGTGGTATTCTTTAGTGCGTAGTGTATTTGGAGCAGTCCAGTCGGTGTATCGGGCACTTGGTATACATCTTAATGAATTCCCATGGTCTTTAAGACAATGCAGTTGTGTGGCTGAGTTGCATTTTAGAAAGAGAAAGGGGGAATGGGAGGGAGGGCACAGCTAGGCTCTGACCTGTGCGCTGGAGGCTGGAGAAACAAACATGCTGCCTTACCGTCTTCCACGTCTGCAGAGCTGAACAGGCTCCCAGAGGAAACCCAACAGCCAGGTTCCTGTCGGGAGCTGGGCCTCCTAGAGCCTGGTCTCCTCCTGCATTCTGGCTAAGGTGGACGCTACAGGTGCCACACCCTCCCATATCAGGAACTCAGAGGCCATGGATTTGTGTTGAATGATAACAGTCATGATGCCACGGGAGTTGAAATGTTTTGACGTGTGACTGCCTCTCATCTTTTTTCTGTATGATTAGATCCCCTGCTGAAGAATCTGTCCCAGGAAATCATAGAATTACTCAGAAAGCTGGTTGGGCTCGAGAGCTTCTCGCTGGCCTTTGCCTCTGTCCAGAAGCAGGCTAGTGAGAAGAGGGTGCTCCGGAAGAAGAGGAAGGCCATGGAGGTGAGGGGAGGAATGAAGGCAGGAGAGGAGGAGGATTTTCATTAGTGGCATCTTCTGCATTTGCTTTGGATTCTTTTAACATGTACCTTAAAAGTAATGCAAGATCTCTGCTTTCTCTTGAAGTTTGTAACCAATCCTGATATTGCTGCTAAGAAAAAGTTGAAGAAACATAAAAATAAAAGTGAAGCAAAGAAAAGAAAGATCGAGTTCCTGCGCCCAGGCTATAAGGCCAAGAGACAGAAATCCCACAGCCTCAGAGATTTAGCGATCATGGAGTGAGGTCACCCTGTGCGCAGACCAGTAACTCAGGCTGTCTCTGGGGTGGAAACCTGAACTTCCAGCCTTCCTCTACTGGACTGAATTAGACTTTGGAAGGTAGGCGTGGCTGTAATCTCTGCACCTGGACGGCTAAGGCAGGATTGCTTCAAGTTTGAGGCCCACCTGAACTACACAGTGAGTTTCAGGCCAGTGGACTAATGAAAACAGGACTCAACCAAAAGAAAATAAGTTAAACCTTGGCATAGATTTGTAATTGATATTTTAATGTAATCATGCTTGTATTTTTTAAATTAAAATGTTTAATATGATACTCCTGTATTTTCATTGTCTAAAAAGTGTATGATACTAAATGACATGGTTTAAAACCTAGCTTTTTCAGAAAAAGATCATTTAACACAGTGAAAAGCTGGTGTGGTGTTCACCTTTAATCTCAGGAGTCTGGGGCTGGAGAGATGGCTCAGAGGTTAAGAGCATTGCCTGCTCTTCCA
>LOJH01045045.1:0-23215 GCA_001685095.1 Ellobius talpinus | reverse complement strand
AGATCTGCCTGCCTCTGCCTCCCGAGTGCTGGGATTAAATGCGTGTGCCACCACCGCCTGCCTGGCTTATATTAAAAATTTAATAATTTTTCTTGGATCATAAAGTGTGAGTTCAGGAAACTTTCTCTCAGTGCAACTTGGTTAGTGCCAATCTTTGCTCTGCTAAGAGCCCATCTAATGTTCTGATATTTGGGAGTTCACAGAATAGTCCAAAAAGAAGATTAACATGATATCAATTTTGTAGCTGTAAATGTGCTAGAAAAAAATAGCATAGAACATTTCCATGGGGGTTTTATGATATTATTTTAAACAATAAGAAATTATTTCTGTTGCTATATACTGGTTTATAATTGGTAGAAGTGAAACTCATTTTTTTTCTAAAATTGAACATTTCTGAGTAGCACATACACAGATTTAGGCAGAAGCAGGCACACTCAGGGAGCAGATGTACAGAGCAATTTTAGCACCAGATGAAAGTCCTTTTTCTCTTCTCTTGTTAATAAATGTCAACTAGTACATAGGCTCTCAATTTAGATTGTTCTCTTTCTTTATTGTCTCTATCCTGTGCTTCTCTCTGTCTCTCTGTCTATCCGTTTATCTGTCTGTCTGTCTCTCTATCTCCATCTTTATCTTTTTATATCTTTATTGCTATTTCTATCTTTATCTATCATGCACCTTTTAGTACTATCTTTTTTTCACTTAGGTATTGTTTTCTTTGGGACTGAGGCATTATACTGCATTTATACATCACTTTTCTCTTTTATTGCAGGGAAGTCTTCACGTATATTTTGAGTGAGGATTTATCTGTTCTCTCACCAAAGGCCACTTGTTCTCTTTCTGGGCTGCAGTCACTATGAACAAAGTATGTAACATTCATACTAAGGTTTGGTGATGCAAACGAAAGCCACACAAATGCTAAAGATTCTACAAGGCCAATGAACTCGTAAAAAACGTCCCTGATTATGGAGACCTGGAAGATTATATCTAGTTCAGGAGGCTTTCTTTAGTTTCTTCAGTGAACATCCCTTGCTCTTCTATGTTTAACCCAACATGCTTTTAAACTACTAGGTAAATCCTCTTTGGAATATACTGAGCATCAGTTTCCCATGAACTCAAAAGTTAAAAATACCATCAGACAACGCGTGAGGTATAGGCAGAGACTTCTCTGCTTTGCTGTAAGCTGCACATCCAATGTTTCCACCAACGTCTTTTGAAAGGGCTTTGGCTGTGACAGCCTTTTGTCCTGCTCCTACACAAACTTCTTTAGACTGTGACCATGTTGAAACATGTTATTCAGAGGGTCCTGAACCTGTGTGCTCAGGCTATGCTATCTCGAGCTTGGCTCCAGAATTAATTTTCCCTTACTGCCTCTGAAATGAAAGCTGTATTTTTTGCATTAGGAGTGAGTGATACAGGGTCCTAAGTTTCATATAGCCTTACAGGAATGACTAAACTTCTAATTCTCAGTTTAGCATATTAGGATTTTGGAAATTTCCACACTGTCCTAACAAGTGAAAACCTGAAAAAGGAGAAAAATGAATAGCTCTTCTCAGATCTGCCAGAACAATGAGGTTTAGACACAAACCAACTCAAACTGGAAATATAGACCATTATAAGGCATCGCAAAGAAATGGTACAGAAATCCTGGAGCAGACGTCTCTGAGGTAACTGGCAACAGGGAACCTTAACTGTAATTCAGCTGCTGGAAGCTCAGTGAAGACTGCAGAGAATCAGTCACAAGGACACCCCCACAATGAGCAGATATTACTCACTGTCATGTTCTTGAAATGATTGTCAGAAACACCCCTTGTGTCTTGGCAGAGATTTGGTTAGAAGTATGGTAGAGAAGTCTGCACTTAACTAGATTTATTCTCAAGGAGAAGCCACTTAGTCATAGCTGTACCTGCTAAAATATAATCAGAGGTTAACTGCCCTTGGGGAAGATAACTCCATTACCCTGTAGCTGCCACATGTCGCGGATGGGGATGTGAACATTAACAGGCAGTGGGGACATTTATAGTCTCAGGATATTAAAACAGTTCTTTCTCTACCCTACAACCTTACCTCTGTATCACATTCCTGAGCTTTTACCCCATTCCTCTCAATCTTTGGACCGTGCTCACCTTTCAACAAAGATTTTACAGGCATACCATGAAGCAAAGAAACACACTTTGAAGAAATTTAACAAGTTCTCAGAGTTATCTCTGTAAATGGAAAGAGCATTGGAATTGCCCACCCAGAATTTTAAAAGAATCTGTGATTTACATCCCATTAAATGTAGTGGAAAAGCAAACAATATCCAAGAACCAATGGCGTGAAGGACTAAAGGATGAACTACTAAAAAGAGTAAAAGGGACATGGTAGAAATATAATTATGCAGCAAAGAATGGAATGCCTTTGGTGGACTCACTAGCACACTGGACTCAGAAGATACACCATTGTGTTGGCTAATTTTATGTCATCTTGACACAAGTTAGAGGCGTTTGGGAGGAGGGAATCCCAACTGAGAAAATGCCTCCACAAGACTGGGCTGTAGGCCAGACTTTATGCCATTTTCTGATTTAATGATTGATGTGGGAGTGTCTAGCCCTCTGTGGCCTAGCACATCTGTATAAGTGGCCCTGGGTTTTATAAGAAAACAGGCTGAGTAAACCATGAGGAGCAAGCCAGTAAGCAACACTCCCTCTTGGTCTCCGTATCAACTTCTGCCTTCAGATTACTGCTCTGTTTGAATTCCTGATTTGAAATCTTTCAGTGATGAACTGTGATATAGACTCATAAGAAAAATAAACCACTAACTCCCCAAGTTGCTGGTGGTTATGGTGTTTCATCACAATATTTACCCACATTAAGATAGTCAACGCAGCAAATACAAAAATGAAAAGCAAAGGCAGAAGTGACCAGACAAATCAAACTAAAATATCCTAGATATATAAGATGCCTGGAAAGATAATCATATGCATAAAATCATTAAAGAACACGAGAAGAAAGGATATTTGAAGCAAATATGACAACTTTTCCTAAATTCAACATCAAACTAAAACTCCCAAATGCTTAGAGGACATCAAGAAGAAACAAACAGAAAAATGTTAATCTATAAAATTCTTACAAAACAAAAAGAGAAATGTCTGTATCCTTGAAGCTAGGCAAGAACCTAACACTATTATTCTACTAAAGGGACATAGCTTTAGAATGCCTGCTCACAACTCTATCTCTAAGTCAGTGAATGACTCTGCGATCATCAGAGAAGCTTCTCCTTGAAGTTGATGACAATTTACATAGAGAGAGTCAACATACAGAGAATAAGAGACTAAAGAATTTTCAATCCTGAAAGTTATATACATATCATATACCCCATCTTAGACTCAGTGTTCTTCCTAGGAGAGGGGAAAGAAATGTTTTAAAAGCCAGACATGGTGAATACTTCAGGTACAGTATTCTTCAGGCAGAAGATTGCAGTAGCACATAAGAACTCACAGTAATTGTGGGAGCATTCACAAGACCTAATGAAGAGTTCAAACTAGACAAAATCTAAGCATGGAGTTGGGAGTATAAGAATTTATATGACAATATGTGTGGATTTACAGTTTTATGATCTTATACTGTAAAAGGTTTGTGGCACTTCTTAAATTGTTATTGATCCCTCTTTATTACAGAAACATCTTATTTTAGCACCTCTTGAAAATAAATATTCATTTTTTTCCTTTCCTGAGAATTGTGAAATGTAAGTCTGAACTGGGGCTTTAAGCAGAGACAATGATTATGTCTCTATTATTGTTATTCATGTAGAGTCAAACTGAATTTGTTGTTGTCTCGATCTTTTTTTTATAGTATATTTTATGTTCTTGCTAAATGAAATGAAAACTTACCAGGGCAAACAGCAAACAAAACCCTAACCTGTCGCAATTTGAAATTTAAACATCTTATTATATCTCATCAAGCATAGTTATTCTTGCCTTCCAAACATACCAAATCTCAGATAAAGTAGAGAAGACACAATGGGATGTTTCTCTGACTACGAAAGAAAGGGCCCAATTCTGTTATATTCCAAACACAAATATCGTCCTTCTGTTGGGGAAATTCCTTGCATTTCATTTTTACAATACTTCCTCTTTCTGTGAATCTTCCAGATGAGCTGGAAAGTGTTGCCAGTTTTTAACGCAGAGGATATCCCCTAGTTTTAAATTTGAAGGAACTATAGGAGGCTGGTATTAGTCTAGAGGTTTAATAAGGAGACAGCATATGTGAATTTCTGTGCAGCAGATGTGTGTATAAATATGAGGGGATATACAAGGATCAATTCTTCAGAACATTTCTACAATTTCATTCAAGGAATAAAAAAGTGAATTTAAAAGCAAAACACAAAGTCTGAATTAGTATAGCATGCTGCTAACATAGGCAGCCCAGTTTTTTCTACTGACATTTTGAGATGCTTTTAATTGAAAAATCATATGGAAAATATTTTCCTCAACATTTTTCTTCTATTACTATAAGGTATCAGTCATATCCATGTTTAATGGTTTTACATTTAAACAAATAAGCAAACTTTGAGTGGGGCTTGAACTATGGTTCAACAGTTCAGAGTGTGTACTGCTCTTGCAGAAGACTCAGTTTTGTTCTAAGAACTCACACTGGTGAGCTCACAGCTCCCCATAACTTCAATTCCAGCCAGCTCTGCCACTACTAGGCTCTGTTAGCACCTACATTCTCACGATGCACATATCCAGATAAATAAAAGTGCACATAATTAAAAATGATAAATGTAAATCTTAAAAATCCCTATATCTTTTTATCTGCATGAGAATAAATGAACACCTATAGAACCCAAGCAACATAATCTATATGAGGACCCATCTTAATGGTAGTAGTCTAGATCTGAAAGTAGTTTCCACTTTCTTTCCTAAGTTGTTACAATGCACACTTCCTCTTCTTTAAAGACTTTGCTTTTATTATTTTAATTAGGTGAATGTGTGTGAGTGTGTGTACACTTGTATTTGTCTGCACACATGCACTTGAATGCAGGTGCTAGGACATGGCCAGAGGCTTTTGATCACCCTGGAGCTAGAGCTGAAGGCTGTTTTCAGCCATCCAACTCATGCCATCTGGAAGACAGGAAAGTTTATTAACCATGAATCTACCTCTCCAACTCTTATGTATATTTGAATAGCACACTGAGATTTAAAACATAACATTTATTATCATCATCCACACACATACACACATATATTAAAAACCCACACTATCATTTCATGTAATTTGCCTACATAGTTTGCAACTAGGTTAGTTTCTTACTTAATGGACTGTTTGATCAAGACTACAAGCATGTTTTTTTTTTATCACAATGAGAGATGGGAATGGAGGAAAAGGATGTCCTTGTCATTTTACTGAGAAAGCTCCAGGAATGCTGCTCCCTAACTATTATGCAGGGAACAGCCTTTCTCACAATGCCTAATAAAATGCAATACATGCCTAGCTGACAGATATGATTCTCTACCCATACAAAATCTTCCCATTTATCTTTATAATATTCTAGGGTTATTATTCTAAGCCCACTATAATATATTAAAGTTTGCTTCGGTCTAAAATTCTTACTTGACTGATTTGTTTATGTTGGGATCAAATAACTGTTCTGTAGTTAATGTGGGCTTCTTATTTTTATTTTCTGTTATGCCTAGATTGTGAAATATCTATTTTTGCTTGCAATTTGATTCACAGTCAAGTTTCTATAAAATTATAGTTATTACAATCTGATTGGCTTCAAAGCGATGCTGAAAACCTGACAAGAAATAGGAGTCTGTTTCCCTCAGGAGAACTGTGTGCCATCAAGCCAGCGAAATCCTGTATGCAGTGCAAGGTTCATGGGCCGTATGTCACTAGATGAACCGTAGCAAATTGGAACTGGATTGTTTTTTTGTGGAATGCAAATAGTAAGATTGGAGTTAGAACAACCACTGAAGAATTTATTCACCCACTGTACAATTTCCATTTAAAAGTCTTTTATAGCATATGCTTTACAGCAAAGAATTGAAATGAGCATCAAATTTGAATAGAAAAATTAATTTATTTTACCTGACTTTTTTATTTGTTTTGAAGATGCTGTTGTGAACAATATGTCTCTTTGGAGTTAAAAAAAATTACAGGCAGACTGTTCACCTGATGGTTCACACTTATAAATCCCAGCACAGAAAAACTGATATAAGAGGGTCAGTGTGGGTTGAGGCTAGCCTGAACTACAGAGTGAATCCCACTCTCAACACATTAAGTGAATCAATGAGTCAAGAATATCATATTTATTTCCCCAAACATGAAGTATTCATACTTAAAATTTTACAGTTGTTTCTTTGTCTGTGCATTAAATTCAAACTATTGAGCCAAGAAAATGAATCACATGTGTACTATTAATTTTCCCCAAATTACCCAATAAATAAGGTCAGCTTTGAGAGACATATCTTTTTTTGAACTTTAATAGGACTGGGGGCTGGAGAGATTGCTTACCACTTAAGAGCATGCCCTGCTCTTCCAGAAAATCTGAGATTGTTTCTTGGTATTCATGTCAAGTTCACAAGAGTCTGTAATTCTAGCTCCAGAAGATCCCACACCCTTTTCTAGCTTCTGAGAGAAACAGTTGCACACCAAGATGTCCAGTTGATAGAGTAACCAGTGGAAACACACACATGGTAGTGTGGGTTTATATAAGAAGTTAAAGTAGAGTAAGGCTGAAAAGGCCAATTATTCGATACTGGTTGTTTTATTTATTTAATGATTTGATTAAAGCACTGTTTGTTTTTAAATTAATTTATTAATTTATTTATTTTATATCACATCCACAGTTTCTCCTCCCTCCTCTTCTCATAGTCATTTCCCCTACCTTCTCCCCTCTGATCCCATCTCCCAATCTGCTTTCCCTCCATTTCTGTTCAGGAAATGGCAGGTCTTCCATGAGTATCAACTAAACAGGGCACATTAAGTTGTAGTAAGATTAAGCACTTCCCCGTGTTTTAAGTCTGTGCAAGATGACCCAGTATGAGGAATAAGGTCCCAAAAGTCACTAAAAATGTCAGAGATAGCCACTGTTCCCACTGTTAGAAATCCAAAAAGAGGACAAAGCTACGACTCTATCACATATACAGAATGTCTAGGTCAGTCCCATACAAGCTTCCTGGTTATTGGTTCGGTCCCTCTGAGACCCTATGAGCCCAAGTTGGTTGATTCTGTGATTTTCTTTTGGTGTTCTTGTCCCCTCTGGCTCCTACAATTATTTCTCTCACTTTTCTGCAGAACTTCTTGCACTCATCCTAATCTTTGGCTGTCAGTCTGTATCTGTTTGCATCAATTGCTCCAATAAACCTCTCTGATGACAACTGAACTAGGCACCAATCTGGTCACAGGAGATAACCAGTTCATTCTCTATAACAACTATTGTTAGGAGTCATCCTTGTTGATCCCTGAGTGATTCCCTTGTACCAGGTTTTTACTTCACCCTGAAATGCCTCCCCTTTCCTGTAGTATCTTTCAGTACCCTCCTCCACAAACCTAATTGGTCATGTTCTCATCCCCAGGTACCCTCAGTCCACTGACAAAAGCTTTTCTATTTCCCTTTCCTAGGGAGATGCAGGAGTCCACCCCCCTCACCCCATGAACTCTCCTTATCCCCTAGTCTCCCTGAGTCTGAGTACTGTAGCCTAGCTCTCCTTTACTTTGCAGCTAAAATCCAGTTATGGGTGAGTACATAGTATGTTTGTCTTTCTGGGTCTGGGTTACCTCACTCAACATGATGTTTTCTAGTTCCGTCCACTTGCCTTCGAATTTTCTAGTGTTCTTGTTTTTAACAGCTGGGTAATACTTCATTGTATAAATGTACCACATTTTCTTTATGTGTTTCTCAGTTGAGGGGCATCTATGTTGTTTCCAGGTTCTGACTATTATAAATAAAGCTTAGTATCTATGAACATAGTTGAGCAAGTGTCCTTGAGGTATGATGGAGCCCAAGAGTGGTATAGCTGGATCTTATGGTAGATTCATTTACAGTTTTCTGAGAAACAAACACACTAACTTTCAAAGTCACTGTATAAGTTTGTACTTCCAGTAGCAACGGAGGAGTGTCCCCCTTGTTCTACATCCTTTCCAGCATGATCTGTCACTTGTGATTTTTATCTTAGCCATTCCGACAGGTATAAAAATGTCAGAGTTGTTTTGATTTGCAGCTTTTATTCCTTGACACAGTGGTTATTCAGTAGAGAGTTGCTCATTTTTCATAGTTCTTAGGCTTTCTGTTGTTTATGTTGTTGTTGAAAACCATCTTTAATCCAAGTGCTCTGATATGACACAGGAGACTCTAATTTTTTTTAATCTGTTGAAACTTTCTTTGTGGCTGAGAATGTGGTCAGTTTTGGAGAAGGTTCCATGTGGTGCTGAGAAGAAGAAATATTCTTTTGTGTTTGGGTGAAATGTTCTGTTGTCATCTATTAAGTCCATTTGAGTCAAAAAGTCTGTTCTGATATTTATCTTTTTAGTTTCTGTATGGATGACCTGTCCAGTGGTGAGAGTGGGGTGTTGATGTCTCCTACAATTAAACTGTGGGGTTCAGTGTGTGATTTAAGCATTAGTAATCTTTCTTTTACAAATGTGGGTCCCTTATATTTGGAGCACTGGTATTCATAATTGAGACATCATCTTGGTAGATTTTTCCCTTGATGAATATGAATATGAAATGGTTAGAAGTCTATCTTGTTTAATATTAGGATATCTACTCCAGGTAGATATTAGACCCATTTGAAAAATACTTTACAACCCTTTACTCTGAGGTAATGTCTATCTTTGATGTTAAGGTGGTGTTTCTTGTATGCAACAGAATAATGGTTACTGTTTTTGAATCCATTCTTTTAGACTATGTCTTTTTATTGGTAAATTAAGTCCATGGATATTAGGGATATTAATGACCAATAACTGTTAATTCCTGTTTGTGGTGGAAATACTGTGTGTGTGTATGTATGTGTGTATGTGTGTGTGTTCCCCTTCTTTGCTAGAGTAGGATTATCTATTCCATGTGCTTTTTGGATGTAGCTAGCTTTCTGGTGTTTTGGTTTTCCTTCTAGTATGTTCTGTAGCTTTGTACGTGTGGACAGATTGTTTAAATTTGATTTTGTCATAAAATATTTGTTTTCTCCATCTATGACACTTAACAGTTTTGCTGTTTATAGTAGTTTGAGCTGGGATCTTTGATCTCTTATATATAGTCTGATCCAATCTATTTGGTTTTCTGTAAGTTTTTTGTACCTTTATAGGTATGTCTTTCTTTAGGTTGGGAAACATTTCTCCTATGGTTTTGTTAAATATAATCTCTGAGTTTTTGAGCTGGGTTTCTTTTTCTTCATCTATACCTATTATTCTTAGGTTTAGTTTCCTGGATGTTTTGTTTTAGGAATATTTTAGAGTTAACATTTTCCTTGACTGATGAATCTATTTCTTCTATCATGTCTTCAATGCTTGAGATTTTTTCTTCCATCTCTTGAATTCTGTAAGTAATGCTTACATCTGTAGTTCCTGTTCCATTACCCAGATTTTCTATTTCCAGGATTCCCTCCATTTGTGTTTGCTTTGTTGCTTCTATTTACATTTTCAGGTCTTGAACACTTTAGCTGTTTGTTTGGCTTGTTTTTTGCTTGGCTTTCTTTTAGGGATTTATTGATTTCTTCAGTTTCTTATTTATATTTTCTTCAATTTCTTTGTGGATTTGTTAATATCCTCTTTAATAACCTTTATCATCTTCATAAAGTTATTTAAGGACTTTTTCTTGTATTTTGGCTGTGTTGGATTGTTCAGGTCCTGCTCTCATAGGGCAGTTGATATCTATTGATACCATATTGCCCTTTCCTTTACTGATTGTGTCCTTATCCTGATATTTTGGCATCTGGATTTGGGGTGGTTATAGGTTTATGTGTTGATTCCTGCATTGTCCTTGTTGAATGAGTGTTTTGTTCCTTAGTTGCTCTTTCCTCTCTCATCTTCTGGCATAAATGGCAAATGGTTTTGGTGACTAGCATGTCTTCAAGTCCAGTACAGTATCCCCTCTAGGGATTTTTAGACTAGAGGTCCCTAGATTTGGCCTGGCCTCTGGTAAAGTTGAAGTATTCTTCCCAAGTTGTAGACTATGATATGGAGCCCAGGAGAGGAGGTCCAGTCTGGAGTCCCTAGATCTGGTCTCATCTCTGGGTACCTAGGACCAGCCTATCCTCCAATATTGGCTCCTGTGCTCCCTAGATCTGGTCTCATCTCTGGGTACTTAGGACCAGCCTATCCTACAATATTGGCTCCCATGCTCCCTAGATCTGTTCTCATCTCTGGATACCTAGGACCAGCCTATCCTCCAATACTGGCTCCCATGCTCTGGTAAAACTGAAGTCTGCTTCTCAAGTTATAGGCCTGGGCCCTTAGATTTGGCCTGGCCTCTGAAAAAGCTGAAGACTTCTTCCAAACTAGTAGGCCAGAATAAGTAATCCAGGGGTAGAGGTGTAATTTGGGTTGTTGGACAGGCTTAAAAGGGCTTAGCAGTTGGCAGGCAGTGTCTTCCCTGGGGTCCCTAGGACCACTCTGGCCTCTAGTAAAACCACAGGGACTATGGGCCCTAATGTGGAGCCCAGAAGAAGGAGTACAATCTGGGGCTGCTGGGTGGTCTTTAAGGAGTGTTAGTGGACAGTGGGCTGGGTGTTGTCTCATCTGAGGTCTCTGTATCTGGCCTGGCCGGTCTTTAAGGAGTGTTAGTGGACAGTGGGCTGGGTGTTGTCTTATCTGAGGTCCCTGTATCTGGCCTGGCCTCTGTTAAAGCAAAAGTCTATAAAAGTTGTAGATGACGATATGGAGTTAATAGGGGTAATAAGGGTGGAGGCAGTAGAGATAAGGGTGGGGTGGGGTTGATTATACAATCTGGGGTTTTCAGTCAGGTTGTTCTATTTTGTGTCAGAGTAATTATTCTAGAGAGATTCCTGCAATGGTTTTGCAGGACTCCGGATCAAATCTTCTCCACCAAGGCCCAAGGAGGAGAGCAGCTTGAGGGTCTCTCAGGTCACCGAAGGTCTCTGGAACAGAGAAGTGCATACCATCACTGGGATTCTGAAAAACCTTCCAGTGGCCAAGGAGAGGGTAGGACCCAGGACCAGGTTCCGTGGTGAAGAGAGATGAGACTATGAGTCTAAGGACCCCTGTGACACTGGCTAGGAAAGCTAGTAAGGGCTTGATCACTTTGCAAGAGACTGCATCTCAAGTCTTGGAATACCGAGGTGGTACTGGTCTCCAGTGAAAAGCATTGAAGGGATACTGAGACACTGATACTAGTCTCCAGAGATATAGACAGACTGGGAATTTAAAATGGAAATGTGTGAGTTCTGAATGAATGATGAACGACTCTGTGAATGGTAACAATGGCCCCACTCTTTGAAGGGTGCTAAGGATATAGTGTAGAAAGGTTGATTCTGGGTATAAGTTGGATGGATGATTCTTACCCTAACAAAAGTCCTGCCACATATTCACCAACTTAATGACAACATCTTATTCATGTAATAGTCACACACACACACATGCACACAGACACACACACACACACACAGAGAGACATCCAATAACCAATGAGTTATAAATAAATAACCAGTAAAAACAAAAAATAATGAAATTACATTAAGTTCTCAATTAAAAAGAATTTTCTTCCACAATCTGGACTTTGAGCTGAGTGTGAGGGGATATGAAGGTCAGAGGAGGTTTCTGTGATCTTGGTACATGGGCAGATCTTTTCTCTGTTAGCTACAAAGAATGTAGTGCTAAGCAAGGTAGCAGCCTCTGTCTATTAAGTTGGCTTGAGAAACAAAAACACAAACAAAATGTGTTCATCTAGGCATCTGTGCCTTTTTGTCTTCACCCCCTTGCAGTCTTGAACATAATGCAGCTAAGTAGCATCACTTTACTAAGCGGACATAAACTGTCTGCTAAATACTCACTTTTTTATACCTATATATTAAGGATACTCTTTTCTCTCATCAGACTGCTTCATTTTGCAGGGAACAGCAGTTAAGGCAGAAACTCATAAGAAGTGCAAAGAATAAATGATGATGTATTGCTCATCCCTAAATGAAACATCACTATTATTTATCAATCACTCCCCCCTTCTAGGTATTAGGAAACATCACTGAAGAAGAGGTAGGAACATTTCAAGAGGTAGCACTTGGGGAAGACTGCTGTGCAGTAGTATCTCCTGGTGTGGGACAATTCTGTATTCAGTCAATTATGTTTTAAATAAAGGCTGCTTGGTTAGTAGCCAGGCAGGAAGTTTAGGCAGGATAACCAGACAGGAAGTAGAGGTGGGTCAAGGAGAACAGGAGAATTCTGGGAAGGAGGAAGCCCATTCCTCCCTAGTCCTGTTCAGACACCGAAGAAGCAGGATGTGACCTACCCTGCTGAAAAAGGTACTGAGCCATGTGGCTAACATATACTAGAATAATGGGCTAATAAAATCTATAAGAGATAATACAAAAACTGAGTTAATGGGCCAATCAGTTTATATCTAATGCAGACTCTCTGTGTGATTCTTTGGGANAGGTGGGTCAAGGAGAACAGGAGAATTCTGGGAAGGAGGAAGCCCATTCCTCCCTAGTCCTGTTCAGACACCGAAGAAGCAGGATGTGACCTACCCTGCTGAAAAAGGTACTGAGCCATGTGGCTAACATATACTAGAATAATGGGCTAATAAAATCTATAAGAGATAATACAAAAACTGAGTTAATGGGCCAATCAGTTTATATCTAATGCAGACTCTCTGTGTGATTCTTTGGGACTTGCCTGCTGTGGGAACTGGACAGGACAGAAACCCCAACAAGCAGCCCAGCCCTCATGTTATAGTCTCCAGACATTCCAGAGTTTTGTGCTTGTGAATATGAGCAGATGTGATTGCCTGCACAAGACTTGAAAAAAAATTAAACTAGTCAGAAAGCATCATACATGGAGGAGGGGCTTATGAGGCCTAGCCTGTGACTGAGGAGAGCTCTTTGCAGAGGATAGTTGCTGGAACTTTCTTCAGGAATGTGACCCTGTTCCAGTGGAAGTCTCTGTGTCCATGAATATACAAGCAGTGTTAATGGGATATGCATGCATATACATACATGTGCATACACACAGTCATATGTGTACATATGAATATATATGGAAATAGGGCTACATGTGCATGGAAATGTTTTTAAATATGAATTTAAAGTTTTTAGAACCTATGTACTAAGGTCTTTGGTTTTCTTAGTTCACTTGATTCAAAATAGTATTAGCATGAGTACACATATTCTCTCTCTCTCTCTATCTATCTATCTATCTTACTAACATACATCTAGCACATAGTACATATTTTACAAATAGTAGGTTCTTATAGAATATGAGACAGTAAGAAAAGACATTATAATATTTTATCTTGTTTCCTTAGAAGAAATGTGGTTCCCTCTGGTCAAGGGAACATCTTTCTCCCATGTTAGAATTGGCCACAGATTGTTTATTTATCCAATATCTCCCTAATTTGAAGGGCATGTAAGTTAACGGTGGGATGTGCCGAGTTAAAGGTGCTGGGAACACACACATCATCTCAGTGTTTGTCTCTGTACTGCTATGTAGACTCCCTGGGAAAGTCAATTCTGAGTGAGGAGAGGAAATATCTCATTAGTCATAGTTAAACATTCTGTTGAGGGGTTGTGTTGGTTGGGGATACTTCTGCTGAGTCCAATGGACCACAGCTGCAGGAACAGAACCCCCGACTGCATCAACCTTATTGTGCGATAATGAACTGACTACAGAGACAGGGAAAGCAAAGCCATGTTAAGGCAGTCAAGGAGAACATTATTAGAAGAAGTAATGTTCACACACCAGAGATGAAGACCATCATGTGCACTCTAGAAGTTTTTGGGTCTTTAAGAAGTGTAGAGCTTTGGTCTCTGTCTTTAACTTTTTGAGCCCTTGAATTATTTTTCCATGGTCTTTGGGAGCCTTTGATTGCAACTTATAGGAACACATTTTCGCTTACCTCTAAGCTTTGGGCATTTCAACCCAAAATTGTCATCTACAACATACATACTTGAGACTCCCATAACAACGTTACCAAAAAAAGGGATCAAAAATTCCCTTTCGTGTTTCAAGAAGGTTTAAGTAAGTATCTAACTCATAGTTATCCTGTGACTCATGTCACCCATCTCAAACTGGACATACCTATACCCAAAAAGGAAACATTTGTGTCTATTTTATAAGCAGTACAAAAGGAAGTCTATGACACACACAATCTCATCATCACACATTTAAACAGTGTCACAGGATTCTCTTTAAGTTTTTTTCTGCCCTTTCTACAAAAGCAAATGGCCACAAATATGAGCTATCCTCAAAGCTTTGATCTAGAATGTAAGCATCACTGAAGGTCCTTATAACAAACATTTCAGGATGTGGCCATCCTAGAAGCTGCAACAGTGTACAGAAGAATCGAATTTCTTGATAAGCGAGTCCAGTGTACTTGACCTAAATTTGATTCTGAAGAAGAAAAGCCCAAAAGCAAAAAGGAAAGCAGTCCATAGGGGCTGTAGGAGGTGTCATTGAAGAGACCATAGAAAGAATTTAAATTTGAGAGAAAGTAACACTGATTCTGGAAAAGGCAAATTTCAAAAGCAATTTAGCAGAGGTAACATTTCCCAGTATAAAGAATGTATAAATACAACTGTGTACTTTGCATATAAACATTTCAATTACTTTTGACATATAGTCAAAGAAGACAGCAGCAACATAGAAAGACTCTACTTGTCATATCTGCGATTACTCTGAAGTGTCTGCCAGAGTGGCTTCATCCTATAGAGAGAAGGAAAACCATCTGCCTTTCTAGAATTAACCCAAGGCTTGAGACAAGGTGCATGTGTCAGTTGGTGATTATATCTTAGTCTTATAATTCACATTGGTAATTCCCCAATATTAAATCCTAGCAGTGATTCTCAACCTTCCTAATGCTACCACCTTTAAATATATTTCCTCTAATCATAAAATTACTTTTATTGTTACTTTATCATTGTAATTTTGCTATTGTTGTAAATAATATTGTAAATGTTTGTGGTTTCTGATGGTCATGGGTGACCCCTGTAAAAGGGTTGTTTGACCCCTAAAGGTATCATGATCCAAATGTTGAGAACCACTGCCTTAAGAGCAGATATTCTTATAAAACAAGCTATCCACAGAAAGTGCTTTGGGGTCTTCTACATCTAACAGATCATCTTTTTTGAACGATGTCCCAAAGATCAGTGCTTTGGCCAGCCAAACTTTCTCTTTGCTCTTATTGAAGCTAGGACAATCCCTTCATAGGAGCACAACAACTAAGGTAGATCAAGAGCCTACTATAAGAAAAAGGACCTTTGAAGAAATTTACATGTTAATTCATCTAAACTTAATAACAATGCAATCAGATAGATTTTTAGGTACAATTTGTAGATACAGAGATTCCAGCCAAAGTGGCTTGGCTCAAGAACCTAATCATGACACTTTGCATTTTCAAATTGAATTAACTAGCCTATGGAATCTTGGCTACTCTAACTTAACTCCATGTTTTAGAAGTTCTATTTTTCTTTAGGGAATGTGCTCGGCATGGTATTCAACTGCCTCCTCAGCTCTCATTCCTGTGTTGTTTTTCTTTCCTATATATTCTACATCCTCCCAATTCCCTTGCCTCAAGTGCCACCTGCTCTCCTGAAAATGCAATGTGGCATTTGCCATTTATATTGCTATGCTCAGCAGTGTCCCGGAAAACAAATATAAATTGACAGCTCCAATCCACAATATCTCTGGCTTTCACACTTATGCTTCCCTTTGCAAATCTGGGGGAAAATTCAGAATTCCGGTGAGAAACGTTGTTGATAGAAGATGTTGCTCCCATTTTCTGGCCTTTAGAAGAAACTTGGAGGACTTACCTTTCTAATAGCAGAGAATTGCAAAAACAAAATTATGAAAGCACACATTTCCCCAGAGAGAAAGGGGAGTATTCTTATGCCTACTCTATCATCATTATCTTTACCAAACAGTGGTTTTTGAGCTTCCAGGAGCACAAGCCAAGGAGTTGACTAAACTGGCATCTTTTCTATCTCCCAAGAGCTTATAGTTTAAATAGAAACAGAGCATATCAAAGACAAACATATACAAGGTCAGGCTGAGACCAACACTAACACATTAACATAGTCATTAAGATACAATAGAACTCATTGCCATTCAGCAACAATAGGAGGCAGCAAGAGATAATATAAAAATGTGCTAAAGCAGGAGTCAAGAGACTGCCGCATGCTGAGCAAATGGCTTTGAGGGACGTACCTCACCATCTCTATAGTTAAAATGCCTAACAAACTATGAAGGAGGCAGTTTGGGAAGGTGAACTAAACACACAGTATAGAGGTAAGAAAGCATACACTTTCTGGAAATATGATTGGGTGATCCATGCTTCATAGATCAAGTCACCATTTTTCGAAAACTAGAAGACTTTTAAAGATCCTTCAAGAGCTGAAAATCAAAGCCTTGGAAGATGTGTAAATAATTAAAGCACAGGCAAACAAGAGGTCTTGAGGTCGGGTCCCCATAACTTATCTGAATGTTGAATGGGCATTGGACTGATTTTGATAATAGAAATACAAGCAATATTAAGCGGATGGGTAATTGGAAGTGGGTGGACCCACCTAGGGTTACAGGTAATTTGGGTGACTTTCTCAATAGTGGAGTACATTAATTAGCATGTCTGAAGTCATGGCTCTACATTTATCTCACTTGATACCTCAGTCTGGAAGCTGAAATAAAAAAAAGAATGCCCTATATTAACATGAATTTATGTCTAGTGAGCAAGCGATTAAGTAAGGAGATCCCAAGGTGGTATTGGAGTGAGGGTTAAATGCACTGGAAGGACCAGGAAGCCCATGAGGAAACAACTGAAACAACATAACTCTCATCCTGACAATGAAAGATTTGCTTACTTTGCAGCAGGAAATTGAACCCATTTTGCACCAAATGCTACAATTCTGAGCAGTCACCTTCCTATTGGTGTGTGAAAGTCATGTGTAGTAAGATTCTTCCACAGAATTGGAGCTGAGGGAGTCTCTGTTAAGAAGTGAAGAACACAAGTCCCTCGGGTTGGTAGAGACACTAATTAGCCTTTAATCTTCTGTTGGAGCTGATTAAATTATAGCCTGCTCCAGTCTGCCTGAACACCTCTGGCCTCAGAAACCCTGTGTCTGTTGAGTCTCAGAGCTTGAGAGTTGTGCAGTGCACTAAAATGTACTTCTCTTCAATGGGTCTCTCATTTCCTTTTAAAATTAAGGGAGAAAAAGCCTGTGCCAAAAAGTATGAGGAATGTATGTATGCAGACTCCTTCTCTATGGATGATGGTTAATATTAACAGCAATTCAAATGAGCGTTGCCAGAGAGTATGTCAAAATCAAGTCTGATGTGGACTTTCAAGAGAGCGTTCTATCCCATGACAAGAATAATCATCAGGGTTCATTGGATTTTTGCTTGATATGTTCTAAAGAGTGAAATGGATATTTCTGTGCCACTATTTAATTTAACACTCATGAAATAGGTATTTCCACAGTTTAACAGGGTAGGAAAAAAGTTCATAGAGGTAGAAAGTCATAGTCTGAATTTCATGCCAAATATGGATGTACCCAGAGCCATTCATTATATAATAAGATCATGGAATAATTACATATTAAATTCGCCTTGTTCTCCTCTGTCTCAGGAACGAAGATTCTATTTCATTCTCTGGGTCTCTTCACTGGTAAAGAGACAAAATACAAGGACTAGAAAATATATCCTATTAAACTTACTGAAACAAATCCATATGTGAATAGGTAGATATGACTGTCACTACATGTATATACTTGATTTAAATTTGAAAAAGGCTACAACCATGGCAACAGGCACAGTTTATGAAAAGTAAGAAAACTTTGATTAAATTCAAAGTCCTTAGGCTAAAGAGATGTCTCAGTTATTAAAGGCTAGGCTCACAACCAAAAGCAAAAATTCACATCCCTTTCTTTAGCATGCCCCAGTCCCAGCTCAAGTTTTTAAGGATGTCCTGTAGACCTTACCAGGTATCTGACCAGCAAAGATAATATAAATTCCTTGACAGGACTTTATTAAGATGATAATATTGTTCATGAGGGATTTTAACCATAATTATTGAAAGACATTTATAGGTCTTACAACTATATAATCTAATTCTTATACTCCATTTACCAGACAAATAAGAATATTCATTTTACTTATATAACTTGAATGACTCATTTGTGACTACCATTGATTTATTCTATTAATGTATGTTAATAATTATAATAAAGAATAAATCTTTTCTCTTTCTACAACTAAAAATAGTTTTGTGACATGCACATATATAAAGGTATAAGTGAGTGTGTGGCAATTATCAGTTACTGCTTTAGAGGCCTTCAACTCTCCCAGTCACTTCTAGCCTAATTCTTACTTAACATATAAACTTGGAAACATTATTTCATCTTTACAAATGACAGCTTCATATATCTCTCAGCATTGCTGAAAAAATGTAATAGCTCAAAAAGTATGAGACAGAACCAGCTCAGAATGCAGTAAAGCCTGGAGAATCATTATCATAAACCCTCTTTCATGATTCTAAGCTAATGTAACATGTCAGTCTCCAAGTAAGCTGAGGAAGTGATAAATATTGGCAAGTTTGAAAAGTTTTAAAGAATTTAGATACATCTGAGCTATCCCTAAGTGTCTGGCCCACTGCTTATGTATGATTAGAATAGGTGGGTGATAACTGAGTGAGATAGTCTAGTAAGGTGAAAGGTTCTAGGTGCCTGCTTTAGGTTATTAGGTTAGCTTTAAACAGCTCCCTTGTGGATGAATTGTTAACCCTCTCTTTGAAATCTCAAACATTGTACAGGGTATCCCACCATGAACAACAATGCCCCCAAAGGAATCTAAAGCACCAGACTTTAAAAAACAACAATAAGACAGGTACACTTATGCCTAATTTTAAAATATTTTTCATATGAACATATTAGGGCTAGAAATGATGAAAATAAAAAATAAAAAAATAAAGAGTGGCAGACAGCTGTAGTGATGAAAAAAATAAAAGGTAAAGAATGTGTGTTATTCCTTTTTTCTTGGAATAGAAAGGCTAGCCTTTTCACATTTAAGGTGAATAAATTCTATAACGAGTTTCTTCGACGCCCATCAACATCTCTGAAGTAATTGGTACTGCCAGAAGCTGACATGTCTCACTGTCGAGAAAAGTCTAAGTCCTTAAAACTTTTAAATGCCATGTTCTGTAGGCCTTGAAGTGTTGAAGATGATTTATCTACCTGAAATATATATATCTGTATATCTAGAAAACCTGGCTTTACTCTGCTAAGCCACTGGCCAAAGCAGCTTCTTTATTAACCAATGGTAATAGAACATATTCACAGCATACAGAGGGGAATCCCACATCAGAGTTCTTCTTCCCTTTACTTAGGGGAATCTTCATAGCGTTCTTTAGGTAAAAAAAAATTGAAGGTTAAAAGAAAAAGAAAAGAATAAAGAGAGTGATGAAGGACAGAATGAAGAAAGAAAGAAATTTCCTACACTTTCTCTCTTTCCCAAAGGTTTCTAGTTCAAAATAATTACCCAAAGTAGAATATTTTGGGGTGGTATGCCTTAAGTTCCTTCAACACAGATGGAAAAATATGGCTAGAGCAAAAATCCCAACAACATTTGGTTTCTGTCAAATATATTAAAGAAAGTAATTATGGTGAGGTATCTTAAACTTTTCCGTGAAGGACATACTCAACCAGCTACTTCATTGTCTCATGGTGATCATCTTAATATTTTTTCTTTCACTAAGGTATGCCATATTTTCCTCTGACAATTTTCATGTAATCATAGACAACTTCTTTGGTAAATGTTTTAGTGACATTTTGGCTCAAGAAGTGAAAAACGCTGGGGAGAAGGCTTTGTCTTCAGGGAGTAGCAAGTAGTTTAATAATATCTTGTGTTAGGTTAAGGTACCTTACCTCCAAGGGGGGTAGCTTTAGAAACATTAGAGGTTAAATCCAATATATCTTTCCTCTTTATTGAGTCTTGTTTTTGACCAGCTGAGAAAGTATTTAGGCAATTTTATTTTTCCCTTTTTGATGTGAAGTCCCACCCTCTAATTTTTTCTTTTTATACAACCTGTACTCACAAAATAATATGCTCAGAATATGAAACTGTTATTGAGTCCAGTTCTTCCATAAAACTCACGCAGACAAGAACTTTTGTTCCTAAGTAGCTGAAATGTCTCTGAAGAAAGCAGGTGATTAGAAGTTCTCACATCACTTGAGCACAATTGAATAGAATGGTAAGATTCATTTAATACAAAATTCTAGGATAGAAAAAGATTGTAAGAGCTTTTGAAATATATTTAAAAGATCATAGAGTGTACTGTCTAGTACTCTCTATGAGTTATGTTTGTATTTCTTTGTCTTTGCGCTATTCTGTAACTTTGTTCACTTCAGGAAAATCAATTATCGTGTAGAAATTCTTTCATAATAATGTGAATTGAGTTCACTGGGGTTGATATCGATTGTTACTCCATGGAGATAAAGTTTTGTCAGTTTTTCTTCTATTAAGTAAGTTTATAAAATATTCCTGATGGGTGCCTATGGCCATATATACTTTAAATTTTTTGTTTTGATAACCTAAGGGGGTATGTAACTCATCCCTTCATTGGTGAAATCAATATCATTTTAACATGTAATTATTTTAAATGTATATGATCATGCTTATTTCTAAAATATTTTATTATTTATTACTTAATATGTATAGGCATTTTGCCTGCATTTATGTCTGGTTGCCCCCTGTATTATGTGCTTATGAAGTTCAGCAGAGGGCATCAGATACTCTAGAACTGGAGTTATAAGCAATTATGAGCTGTCATATGGGTGCTGCGAACTGAACCCAAGACTTCTCTAAAAGTAATAATTGTTCTTAACCATTGAACCATGTCTCTAACCCATGAGCAAAAATATGCTAACACAAGTATTATATTCTAAAAATTAATAAAATAGTCAGTGAGTGACTTAGACAAAATGTCAAATCCTGTAGCTCTCAGACTATCAAGTCAGTTAATTGCATAAAGACACAATTCTCAAGGGTTCACCAGATAAGTTTCTTTCACACTAGATAGTGAAGATTTTATTTATTTTTCCCATTCTTATATGGGGGGTTAATTGTTTCCTCCTTGTTTCCTTTGTGACCCTGGATCATAGCTCACCCCTGACTGCTCTAGCTTTTCTTCCTGCTCTTCCCCATACTAACCCTGCACTGAGATGTTTCAACTACAGACCAGAAACAGATTTCATGGGGGGGGGACGGTTCTTATCATTTGTTTGGTTGTGGATTCAACAACTTTCATACATTCACTGATAAAAGAAGAGTAATTAAGTCAATTCCTATGGTGTGTACTAGTTTTGAGACAAGAAAGATAACATTTATGTTTGCTTTTCACAATTATTTTAGCTTTGGTTATAGTCTACCCAGCCATTCCTTTGAGGAGCTACCATAGTAATTAGTGTTTTGTGAGGTGGGACATTTTTATCTAAATGAGATACCAAGTTAGTTTTAAATGACTTCAAACCAGTGTCAACTGATGGCCATGATATTGATCAATAACCCTGTCCTTGACAAGTTTAATAGGCAATGAGTTAGGAAAATATCTCTGGGCAGAATAAACTATACTTCCGTAAAATATCTTAACTAGACTAATCGAGAAGGATTGCAGTAATTAATAAGAATTTACAATTGCAAGGGCTAAAAAGAAAATATAATAGTTGTTTTGGAAAGAAGATTGTAAATAAGAAATAATTATATTATCGCTGAATGGCAGCAGATATTTAATGATGTCTCTTTCTTTTTATACACTCTCTTCTTACTAGCTGTAGGTTTTAGCAAATTTCATTACGTGATTATTTTGTACATATTTAAAAATACTTCAAGAGCTAGAAAGGTATATCATTTAGTAACTGTGCTAGTGGGCAAGGCTGGGTGCCTAACTTCAATTGCTGGGACTCACACCGTGGAAGAAAAGAACTGACTTCCAAGATGTTCTCCAAGTTTCCCACACATGTTTATACACAGGAGAAACCAACTAGTGGTTGGAATGGAATTAAATTTACACCGGTCACCATCCCAAGATAATTTGTGCATTAAAAAAAGCAAACAACAACAAAAAACCGCACAAATGTTAAATGTCTGCCCTCATGTACAAATTTCCGCCTCTAACTATTAAATATGCCTATAAAGGTGGACAAATATGGGTAAAGGCCAGGAAACTAGAAAGAGAACCATATACAAATGAAAAAATAAAGGTTTGAGGGAAAATATACTAAGATAACAAAACAATGTCAAACTAGAAAATAATAAGGGTACAGAGGGAAAGAGGGGACAAAGAGATGAGTGAAGGGTTAGAAAATGAGAAAAATGAACCAAAATGTTATACACATATATGTACATTGGCAACCTATTACTTTTTTTATAGAAGTTAATAATTTTTAGTGAATTAGCAAAAGAATATTTTTTATTCATCTCTCATGTTACACATCCTGTCTACAGTTTCTCCTCCATCCACTTAACCATCCCCCTTACCGCTCCAGATCCACTCCTCCTCCATTTCCATTCAGAAAAAACAAGACTTCCAAGGGATGCCAACTAAACACGTCATAAACTAAGCACAAACTTTTATACCACAGCTGGGTGAGGCAACCCTGTAGAAGGAAAAGGTCCCAAGAATGAGTGAAAGAGTCCCACAGCCTGCTAATTTAATATTTCAAAAAAAACCCAGGATAGGCAAAACATTCCTGTACAATAAATGAACTTCCAGAGGCATTACCATCCCTGACATCAAGCTCTATTACAGAGCTACATTAATGAAAACGGCTTGATATTGGCATAAAAACAGAGAGGTTGACAAATGGAGTTGAATAGAAGACCCAGATATTAATTCACATACCTATGAACACCTGATTTTTGACAAAGAAGCTGAAATTAAACAATAGAAAAACAAAGCATATTCAACAAATGATGCTGGCATAACTGGATGTCAATCTGTAGAAGAATGAAAATAGATCCTTATCTATCCCCATGCACAAAACTGAAGTCCAAATGGATTAAAGACCTCAATATAAATCTGACC
>LOJH01045044.1:0-10068 GCA_001685095.1 Ellobius talpinus | reverse complement strand
TGAAGTTACTAAAATCTCAGTGGAACCTCCAATTGCCGCACACTGCACCCCCTGTCTGCTAGAATCCAGTTCGCGAGCTTCAGGCAAGGGGCTGGAGGTTGAGGAAACACACACAGAGACAGACCGACACAGGGACCTCCATGGAGGCTTAAATACCCTGCAGTCAATGGCCAACAGGTGAAAACCTTATCCTCTGATCAAGGCCAAGGCAACACGTGCTTGTGAAGCAGAGCTGGTAAACAACTTTGACACAGCTTTTAGTAGCTTCAATTAGAAGGCTCTAGACACGGAAGAGTAGCTGAAGGCCAGGACTCAATTGGTCCCAACATATAGGTTCAATTCCCAGTACCCATGGTGATCCACCACCCTCTTCTGGCCTCAGTGGGCATCAAGCATGCTTTTGACACACATACATATATGTAAGCAAAACACCCATATGTGTTTTTTATGAAAGCAAATAAAGGAAGGGTTAATATTGGTGCAGAGTTTGAGGGCACAGTCCACCGTGGCAAGGAGATAGCAGTAGGAGTGTGAGGAGGTGGTTCTGCTGCATCTACAGTCAAGAAGCAGAGAATGAGGAATGCCGGTGCTAAGCTCACTTCCCCCCTTTTATTCTGTCTAGGGCCCCAGTCCCTGGGATAGTGACAACAACAGTTTGGATGGATCTTCCCAGCTCAATGAACCCAATCAGGAAGCTCATGTTCAGACATTCCCAGAAGTTTGTCTCCTAGGTGATTTTAGATCCTCTCAAATTAACACTCCATATTCAACATCACATCCACTATGTGGTACCTACCTCAACTCCGTGGCCAAGAAAGGACCATAGTGAACTCTTACAACTTTCTAAAGGTCACAGAACCAGCAAGTTAGAGGCTCAGGATTCAACAGTTAGAATTCATTCCAATCAATTTATCCTAATGAATCCTTCTCTTGTAAGATTAAAACAGCAAGACATTCACACACAAACATCAAGGACACCATGTAGGTATATAAAAGTACCTAGCCAAAAAGGAGTCAAACACTCATGTTCAGTGTGGAACTGTTGCTGGCCCAAACATGTCTACAAATGTAGAAACAACTCATATGTTCACCACTGGGTCAATGACTAAGCTAGCACCATCTACCCCTACAGCGGAGACTGGGACATGGTTATTAAAAAAAAGCTCTGATATCCATTATGAGATGCATGCACCTTGACAGCATCATGCTAAGTGAAAGAAGCCAGTCACAAGAAAACAAATCTTTTATAATTTCTCTCATGAGAGGTGCACAGAGTGGTTGAAATCACAGAGACAGGAGGTAGAATGGTGGTTTCCAGGGGCATTGTTGGGGGGCTACTGTTTAACTGGCCTGGAGTTTCAGTTTCATCTGATGAGAGGATTCTAGAGATGAATGAAAGGTGGTGGCACAACAAAATTAATATACTTAATGTTATTTAATTAACATTTAAAATGGCTTATATTTTTCTTCTTTATCACAATTAAAAATGTGAAAATACTTCCATTTCTCTCTCATTCTCTGTTTCTCTGTCCAGCTATGTATCTAAGCATGAGGGGTTGTCTGTTCTGGGTTTGAATCTCTTCCCACCAATTCTTAGCTCTATGTCCTAGTAAATTAACTTCTCTAGGACTTAATTTTCTCATCTATATGGTGACATGATTGTCCTCTATCCTAGAACAAATGTGAGGTTTAAATATCATGCTATATTTCAGTCATTGGAGCCATGCCTGACACACAATGGAAGATTCCAGTAGCATTATCTGATCAATGATATAAATGAAACTGCACTCATAAATATTTCAGTTCATGTAAAAGGTATCTGAAAACTTTGCAGGAAAATGTCGGCCAAAGGATTAGATGAAGTCATTTATAAACCATGAAAATGTATAATGAATACTTTTTGAAATATTCAAGAAACTCATGGGTAGGAAGCTGGGCCAAAGGAAAGCAATTTGCTGCTTTGAAACATGGGGGAGACCCTTGGATGAAGTCCTGTTTGGGGAAAGCAGCATGGATTATTTCTAACCCAGAAAGCAAATGCCTGATAGACAAGCAGATTCCATTCAGAAAGAACAAAACAGAATTCAACTGGTTAGCAGCCTTCCTAGTGTGGGGGTGGGAACTGCTTGCTAATTGTCCCGCAAAGACTGATCTGCTGGCCTTTCACTTCACGTCCATCCCACCATGCCTGCATCATCTTGGCCAGGATGCAATTGTGCAGAAATTCTACAATGAGAGCCACACAATGAGAGAAGGGTGCTCGAGCAAAGAACGATGCTCCTTCACCCATAATTCTGTTTCAGAATGGCTAATTTCAGAGGCAATGATCGCGCTCATTGAGTTGGGCTGCATGAGACCAGGAATTACCCAGCAGTGGCTACTTAGCTGAGACTCATGCTCGCTTAATTAGGATTCTGGCATGGTAGGTGGGAATATTGACTACTGCTGTGCATAGTAAATCATAAATGTTAAATCGCATTCAATCCCAGAAATAACTGTGCAAAACTTCTCACAGCATAGATAATCAGGCAATTATGGGGATGGTTAGAGGACTTCCAGGCCATGGTGGCTTTGTTGTGAGACCTGTCCTGCTCTGAGCTACAATCTCATTTATCTCAGCTCCATTTGTATGTCTCTTACGCTACTGGATAAGAGTAAATGCTCAATATATTCTTTTGTGTTAAACATAGAACATGTGGTCTATGGTTTAAATTTAGAATTTAAGATTTTCAAATAGATGGTTAAAACCACAGCACTAACAACTTATTTGAGAGATAAAAACCATGGAGCTATCTTCACAATAGCATTTGAAAGCCCTAGCCTGGAACAGGGGATGGGGTGTTTAGCCATTTCGGTGCTCATTATTGTTCATTTTTCTGTCTCTTTATTCTTGAGTCCTAAATTATGCATCTGCAATTTCAGATGTTTGTAATGATTTTAGCTAGGGCCCAGTCTGGTATTTAAATAATAATAAAAATTATCTCATTGTAGTTTTAAGAACATAGTCATCAATACACTTTAGGACCTTCATGTGACTTGGGAAGCATTATCTGATTCTATTTTGCTGATAACAGAGCTTAAGTCAGGTTCCAGTGAGACGGCTCAGGTGCTTGCCTCTTACATCTCAGGATCCGACTTTAATCCTTGGCATCCAAATAAAGGTAGAAAGAAAGAACTGTCTCTATAAAGCGTCCTCCACACATGAACCTTGGCATGTTCCTCTACACTGTCATTACAGATAAATCTTGTACACACACACCACCACCACCACTAGTACCACCACCACCACCACCACCACCATCATCATCATTAGCAGCAGCAGTTATAAAAATCAAATGTCTCAAGCTGGACCTCAGAGGGCATAATGATACAGCAATACTTCACACTCATTTGAGTCTCTGTCCACTGGATGACAGAAGACTTTGCTATTGAAGTAAGCCCGTGGGAAGAAGTAACTTTCTTTCTGGGCTGAAAGCAGTCTGAAATAGAGGCCAACAGGGCATTATTCTTACCTTACAACGCATTCAAAGTGATTTCCCACATGAGTTGTGCTTGCAGGTACACACTAGTTTTTCCTTTCCCTGAATCTCTCAGCAAAAGAAGTAACAGCAGTGAGCACTGGAGGGCACAGAGGCTCACCTGGACACTGGTCCCCGACTTGTAGCTCCTAGTCAGGGAGGCAGCAGCACCCAAAGCCAGCTTTCCCTTCTGTTCTGGAGGGGACAGGTACCCAGACACTGTTGCAAAGCATGTACTTGAACCCAGACCTTATAAGCCATGGTCAGCAATGTTTCACTCCTGAAAAAGCCTTTCTTGTTCATGTCCAACAGAGGGGGAGAGGAACAAGGATTTTGTGCATTCTGCAGAACTGCCTGCCTCTCATGCCATTTCTGGGGCTGCTGGGCTAGGAACCAAAACAAAACACTCCTAAATAATTCTTGATTTCTGAGCGTATCCATAACACCTGCTGGGAGAGGGCTAGAACCTGGCTTGAGACCTGCTGCAGAGCCAGGCAAGAACCAGAAGGAACCACTTCCCAGAGAGGTTCATTTTCAATTATTCACTTGGAAGCTTTGGGAAATGCAATATGTACCATATAAAGCCACATAAAAGAATCTCATATGAGCTGGAGAGTTGGAGCAGTTGGTAAAGCAACTAAAGTTCTTACTTTGCAAGCACAGGGACCTGAGTTTGGTCCCTAGAACTCTGTTGAAAAGTCAGAGGTAGGAGTGGTGATATACACTTGTAATATTAACATGGATGAGGCCGAGAGGTGAATCTAGCCAGCCATTCTTGCTTAATCGACAAACTCCAGGCCAATCTTGTCTCAAAATAAGGTGGACAGTCATCCCGAGGAACATGACACTGAAGGTTTTCCTCTGCCCTCCACACACACACACACACACACACACACACACACACACATATGCATATACTGACTTGCAAACATGTGTGTGTCTACACACATCACATATTCAGCACACATATACACCTGAACACAGATGCTCAGCTTCACACCTCCCTATATCCATCCAGAGAATACCAAATGATGATGTATCCTATACTATACAACCTTATAAATGTCTACTTTTCTGTCATCCATTTAATTTAATATATATATATATGTGTTTTCACAATAAGTGTTTCAGTTGTAATTTGTTTTTACCATACCGACAACAGATCAAGTGGTTGGGAGGTTAGAGTCTCCAAGGCAGTAAATCTGAAGCAGCCCAGTTACAAGTTAAGTTCTCTCTAATGCTCCTGAGTATTATGAAAGAGGATTCCAGAAATGCTTCTATTGACTTCAGATCTTTAAAGCATCTAATTAGGGACCCTTTGCCTAGTGTATTACTGGGCTAAGTCCGAAATCTTTATCTCTGTGTCACAGAGCATTTAGTAGTTTTTTTTAATATATATAAATGTATTCAATTTTTCAATTTGTTCAAAATACAAGTACCTTATGCTATATGTCATTAGGTGAACTCTACAGAAGCAAAGTAGTGGTAAGGATGTCCTAGTTGCTATTTGGTCATGAGGGAACAAGGCACCAACAGTGACTGAGTATCTAAAATGCTACAGTTTATCCAGTGCTTGTTGAGGAGGTGTGTGATAAAGGATAGAACAAGTTTAACCATAGAAAGCTTTCTGTTCTGTGACCTGGATTCAGTTTTATTCTTTGGAAGGTCTCATAGGCAAATGCATTTCTCTAAAGTTTGTGCTTGTTCCCTGAAATCCCACTAATGGTACATTCTGGGTTTGGTTGCAGATATTAGGTTACTGGATCCCTTTTAATATTCCCAGAGCTGAACTCATTGCCTATGAGTTCACCCAGACTACTTGGTCTCTATGGCTTGCTGCCTGGCCATTTCTAGGGGTGCAAACAGCAAGCCTGCATGGACTCCTTTTTTTCTTTCATGGTCATAAACACCAGGCCTCAGTCGCTATCTACTCCCAAACTCTTCTACATATCCTGTCATTCTCAATGGTCCTTCCAATCTGTGCCTCAAGTCCTTGATAGTTTTTAAGGACCTTGGTGGTTTGAATGACAATGCCCCCCCATCATCTCTGCCATTTGAATACTTGGTTCCCAGTTGCTGGAGCAGTCAGAGGAGGCTTAGGAGGTGTGGCCTTCTTGTGGGAAGTACCTCACTGTGGGCAGCCTTTGAGGTTTCATTCTGTCTGACTCATGCTTGTGGTTTACGATGTAAGTACTCAGCTTTCTTTTCCAGCTGCTGTGCCTGCCTGTTGCTGTAGTGACAGACTCTCTCCCTCTGGAACTTTCAGCCAAAATAAATCCTCCCTTCTGTAAGTTGCCTTGGTCATGGTGTTTTATTACACTAATAGAAAAGCAACTAATAAAAAGACTTTTCTTGGTACAATTTTTTCTGATTCCTTCTTTCCGCCACACACTCCCTGATGGCCATCCGCACAGGACTGCCTGGCTGAGCTCCGGTCACATGATGCTAGCACTGTAGTGACACAGTCTTGCTCATTTTTGCCTCCCCTTCAAGAATATCAAACCAGACAACCCCTCCTTCTCATTTGAGCATGCCACTTTCTCTGAAGACATTCTTGACTCTTCCCTTTCTTCTCTCAGCAAGTGTTGAAATTTCTCCCACTAGGAAGTTGTATCCTACACATCTTCTTCCAAGCACTGACTCTGTTTTGGCGGCCGCATGTCTAGGCCTTTTTCTACAACTGGTTTGTAAGTTGCCTGTGGATGAAGGCCATGTTCTATTGTCACTCATCCCGTTGCACCCAGCATGATGTCCAGAAACAAGGAGGTTTACTTGGAGGCATGCCCTAGATTTTCCCCTCCCTGCCTTTCTCCGTGCGCCTATGAGGTAGGGGAAGAAGAATTGAATAGCGATGATGGTAACAGTATTCTGGCTGTGCCAAGTCAGCCTCCTGAAGTGGCCATGAATTAGAGCAGAGGAGACAAGTGGATGAGAGAGTCATCTAAGCCTGCTGACAGATAACCAGTATAAAGTAAAAATGAGTCAGGGCAGAGTTTCCTGTTGGTGCCACTTGCTGTTTCATTCCAGTACATGGCAGAATTTCTGTTATATAACTTTTCAAGTGATATTTGCTGACTACACAACAGACAGATGGACTGACAGAATGAAAAAGTGATTGACCTGACTGCCCATGCGCGTCCCATTTCCAGCTTCCAGTTTCTGTGCTGCGTGTGTATGTATAAGTACAGATGTGCTCTTCAGACAGAGCTGAAAATTAGCTATTAGAAGTTTTCTTTCACAACCAGCCACAGAGGAAACATAATGAGGGACTGGAGAGATTGTCCAGTGGTTTGGAACACTTGCTATTCTTGCAGAGGATCCCGGTTCAATTGCCAGCACCTGAAATGGATGTGTTATAACTGCCTGTAGCTTCAGCTCTAGAAGATCTTATCCATTTTTCTGGTCTCTGATAACTCTACACACAAGTGGCAGATATTCACACAGACACATGTATTTACAACATTAATCTTAAACAGTAGAACATAATGATAACTGCTTATGTTTTAAATAAGTAACACCCATAGATTCTAAGTTACTGAAATAAATAGGACATATATACACATATATGTATGTGTGTATATATAGTATATATGATACACACACGTATATATACATCTACACACATATGCATATATATCATATGCCTCATATATGCCCATATATAGACATGTATATATGTGTGTATATGTGTATATATATATATACTATATATATATATGTTTTCATTTACTAAAAGAAATCAAACTCTTGTGAAGTCTGTAGACCTGCCTGAAAATCCTATCATTTTTGTATTTTTAGAATTAGTTATTGAGTAACAGGTAGAAAGAATTTATTTTGTACATCATTCTTGCATATGGTGACTCCAGGTGGACTTGGGGAATCTAGGCTTGGTTTCCAGAAAGATTCAGGGTTCTGCTTCCTACAGCTATGCAGAGCAGGAATGGGCAGGAAGCTCTGACACTGTCTGACCTGTTGGAGGTGGGCTAGGCTTTTTCTTCTGGTTTATATTCTTCCAGATAAGCCTGGCCCCCTCTTCTTTTTCCAGAGAAGGAGAGCTAATTCTATCTTTATCTGTGATGGACACTGCCATAGTCACTCACTGTAAAGCAGACAAAAGCCAGCGGAGGGATGAAAACACCCTCAGATAGATCCTTCGTGGACTGATTTGTATCAGGGTTATTCGGAGTATGATGGCAAAGGAGACAGGCAAGCGCTTGTGGGCAAGGAGAACAAAGAATCCTTTCCCTTTCTTTCCTTTCCCTTCCTCCTTTCCCTTCCGGTCTGTGTACTAAAGCAAGCATCCCGGGAGCTGAAAGCCTTCTCCAGATATTTGCCTCCCCTCTTTTTTCCTCTCAGGTATCTGCACCTTGCATTCTGCCCTAGCTGTTTCCTCCATCCTTGCAGGGCACAAGGATGCATTTATTATAATGCAAATCAGTGCTGCCAACATGACTCATTATTTTCCTCTCAGAAGGGAATATGAACACATCAGTTATGTGTCAGTCAGCTTCCCAATGTGCACCCTTGTCGCGCTGACCTCACTCTGCTTTTGTATTGCCGGGGTACTCCTGACATGGGTTAGCTCCCTACATTTCTCACCGATTATCTTCTCACTTTAACACCTTCCCAGGCTCTCCTTTTATTAACCCTCCTGACATGCAGACTCAGGGAGGCTGCACTCCGGGGCACTCACCACTGCTTGTAGTCCGCATCACAGTTGCAGTAGTACTTGGGGTCTGTACAGTTGCGCTCGATGCCACAGGCGCACTTCTGAATCCCAGGCTCTGAGCCTCCCCAGTAGTAGTGCTTCTCATTGGCTTTGCCAACCCACCAAGTATAAGGACTTCCATCTGCAAGGAAGGGGAAAAGCACAGTTAGAGAGGGGCCTAAATTGCATCCTTATAATCTCACCCTTGTTCTCTTGTCCTAGGAGCCATAGCAGTTTCTGATAGACTGAATGACACATGCCCATCTTTAAAGTAAAAATTAGTTTAATAACCGGAACATTTAATTAAAACATCAGACAGAACATCAAAGTTCAAGTTTCTTCTTTCTCTTCATACATCTCAGTGGACAAAGCTTTGACATTCAAACTTCTATAACTTAGGTATTAATTCAGGGAATGGGAATCCTAGATGGTGTCAGTCTGCATTGAAGGCATATGAACCATTCTGCAATATACAGCTAACTCCATAGATTATTTTGCTTTTCTGAGAACTGATAGAAATATGGAGATAAAAGATGGCTAGAGTTAAGTGTGGGCTTTGCCATGTCTTAAGTTTGACCTCTTAGTTTTATTTATAAAGAGCTTTGGTCTAGAAAGGCTAAACCCTTCTTTTATTACCCAGGAGATTTATGCCTCACATCAAAATCTGAAACCATATCATACAGCACTAGCTATCTGGTATGAAGTCATCTCTCTGTGTCCATAGCTTCTATGTCCACACAATCAACAAGCTGTGAATCAAACCAAGCATACACAGACCTCTCATAGTGATTCCTTCAGTAACAGGGTGTAATAACTATTTACACAGAGTTTACCTTCAATTAGCTATTAAAATTGATCTAGAGATGATGCAACATATTGGAGAAGATGTGGGTACATAGGTTATACAAAGTGTTACCCCATGTGATATCTTGTCTACAGATGTTGGGATGTGCAGGAGCTCCTGGATCCAAATCCCCTATCCATTCCATTCATTTATTCACCCTTTTAGCTGGTCATCAAAACTCATTGCATTCTGATTATGTGCCAAACAGTAGAACAATGGAGGAGAAATGCAAGTTGTAGGAAATGGAGACACAGATGTTTGACTGCTGTGAACATGGGAGAGGGTGTGAGGCAAAGGTCATGGTGAATGCTTTCTCTGAGCTGTGTTTTGTAGGTTGATTTGATCTTAGTGAACTGAAACATAAGAGGAAAGGAGTCCTATATAAAGGGAACAGTAAGCAACAATTCATAGAGAAGAGTTTTATATGCAATGTGTATGCAGAAGCAAGCATGTGGTGCCAAGTAGGGCTGGGGAGAAGAGTTGGGGAGTGTAGCAGCAGAACATGGTACTAGACAGCAAATGGGGGCTGAGCTGAAAAGTCTTTGTCCAAAGGAGAAATTGTTTCATACTGGCTACTTCTTGACTTTCATGGCTTTTCCCCCCACAGCTTACAAAGCCTGAACTTTATCATGAAATAATAGAGGCCACAGAGGATTTGGAGCAGGGAATCATTACTGTTCAATTTGGCTTTTAACAATCTAGAATAAGATAAAAGATGAGTTTCCATATGATGAAATCAGGGAGGGCAGGCTTGAAGGTCTCTTAATAATGGAAGAGATAACTAATAACTTGAAAATAGGAGGGGATAAAGAAAACAGAAAGCATCTGGGATAGCTGGGGTAGATGGAGTTTAGGAGAGGAGGGGGTTAGAAGGCATTGTGAGCTCACTCTGGGCTTCTGGTTCTAGGTAACTAAGAGAATCCTGGCATGCTCCATTTGGGGAGATGATGTGGGATTGCCCTCTGTATGCTGTGAATATGTTTTATTACCATTGGTTA
>LOJH01045043.1:0-13670 GCA_001685095.1 Ellobius talpinus | reverse complement strand
TAAAAAAAACTTCTTACAGTTTCAAGTAAGGCACTTAGTATTTTTATTTGATTGTATAAAACATAAATTTCCTTAGTATTATTATTTTTTTGTAGTCCTGGCTGTTCTAATCTCCTTACTTGATGGCAAATGTCATCATCTGCTGAGCTATCCTGCCAGCCTAGCAATAACATCTTTATGAAGTTAAATTTGTCTAGTTTTTTATTTTTTTGAGACACGGTTTCTCTGTGTAGCTTTGGAGCCTGTCCTAGAACTCACTCTGTAGACCAGGCTGGCCTTGAACTCACAGAGATCCACTTGCCTCTGCCTCCTAGGAGCTGGGCCACCACCAAGCTTAAACATTTATTAAAGTTAAACATTTCTATTAAAGAACATGGTAGGTGCTAGGTCATCGTTTATGTGGTTTAGAAGGAATTAGATTTCTCTGCTGCTGGTTGTAGAAATGAACAGCATATACAATCGGAACATTAGTTGTGCAACATAGTAGCTTTCCTACTACCTGTTTGCCTAAGTATATGCTGATGCTCACACAATGTTCAAATCACCTACTGATGTATTTCTCAGAATGTGTTCTTGCCATTAGGTGACATAATTATATACAAACTATGCTCAGTACAAGAAATAAAATACCTAAAATAGATTTAAATAAGGAACATGTTAGTTGTAAGAAAAAACTGAATCCTTCTAAACCACATAGGCAATATATGAGAAAAGACAGACTAGACCCTAAGGCTGACTTGAAAGCTGGGCTTGGCTACTCAGGAGGTTCAGCAGGAGGACCATAAGTCCAAGGACTACTTGGGCTGGGAGCATACTCACTTCAGCGACAGCAATAGACTGCACGTCAGCATTTGCGATGACATGGCTCTTAACAAGTGTCCCGGTAGCTGAGTCCCATAACTGCACCTTTCCAACAGAGTCCACACTTATGACAGTTCCGTCGGACAAGAAGGCAACACCCCACACAATACACCTTGACTTCATCACTCCCAGGTGTTGCCTATCTAAAACCATCTTACGAATAATGCTCCCTGAAAAATAAGAAAGGCACACATGTAGATGGTGTTTAGTTTCAGTTTCCCAAAGCTGCCTGGCCGAGCATAAGGTGATGAGTCAGAGGCCTGGACATCGATAGTCAGTGAATGGCAGCTGTACTTTAAAACTCCTGAATGGGGACCTGAAGAGGAAACGAGAGGATGAGGGCCTCCAAGGTGGGACAGCTCAAAGTTCCTCTATGAGGCTGCGAACTCTTGAAGTAGCAATCTCCCGAGTAAGCAGCAGATAGTACGCAAACACCGTCTCAAGTAAGCAGCAGATAGTACGCAAACACCGTCTCAAGTAAGCAGCAGATAGTACGCAAACACCGTCTCAACCGAAGAATCTTGGGTAAAAGGTATGGAGAACTAAGTATGGGACAGGGTGCCTAGAGGGAAAACAGGGTCAAGTTAAAACTGGTAAGAACACGGAGAACCAAGATTTCTTCTCAGAGCAGGGACAGTGAGACCTGCACTTAACCAGATAGGAGACTGGAAAAGGAGTCAGAGTGCAGCTCAGGGGCGGAGATGTGTAATGCCAGGGTTGTCTGATCCCCAGCACCAAAAACCAACTGCCTGATTGATTTCTGGAAATCAAGTCACACAAGACAGAAAAAAATATTTCTAAGATTCCCCAAACAGGCAACCCAGAGGACTCTTCAGTGAAGACCATGCTCAAGAGTACCACTGATGGAACAAGAACAAACAGTACACATGCGGAGAAAGCTTCCTCTAACAAGAAAAGCCAAATGGACTAACAGAAACAGCAAACAAATGAACAGTGGGCCAGGAAGAGTGCAGAACAATTGCGGATGTTATCACTAACAGCTTCAGAGTGGGGGGCTGGAGAGATGGTCAGCTGTTGAGTACTTTCTGCTCTTGCAGGACTGGAGTTTGGTTCCCAGCACCCACAACAGCACTTAACTACAGCTCTAGTAGATTCCTGCATACGCACACAATCAAAAAACAAAACCCCCCGCCAGGTGGAACTGTCAATTCCAGGCCAGCCAGGTCTACAAGAGCTAAGCTAGTCCCAGGACAGGCACCAAAGCTACAGAGAAACCATGCCTTAAAAAACCAAAAACCAAAACCCCAACTCTTAGAAAGAAATGAACAGCCTGAGAGGCTGCAGGTGTAACCACAGAACACAAATTTAGCACAGGCTCCAGCAGCTAAAAACAGAAAAGACCTTTGGAGGTGGCTAAGTGAAAATTTCACTACAAACATTAAGATATGAAGATGACAAACTTATATTAGCAAACAATAAATAAAATAAATAAAAAGTAAAAAAGATGAAAAATAAGAGTGGCTAAGAAAGAAGACCCAACACTGAAGTAATAAAATTCGAGAAAGAGAAAATAGAAACGGATCTACAAAGTAATTATAAGAATTTCCCCCAAACAGAGGGTTTGAATTAAAACAATCCCCTACGTATCTAGCACAACTGATTGACAAGAAACAAACAAACAAACAAACAAAAAAAACAACCACATCTACAACAAACAGACTAATACAACGAGTATAACCAAAATTTTAGCTTATGTCTACCAGGGCTCTGGAGCAGAGGCTCACCTAGTGCCTAAAGGCCTGGGTTAGAGCTCCAACAGAAAAACAAAGAAAACTCCCACAAAGGAAAAGGAAAGGAAAAAAGGCACATGCTCAAAGGTCCCAGAAACCAAATAAAAGATTAACTCTCTGTATGCCCAAAAAAGGTCAATAATCAGAATGGCACCACACTTCCCAACAGGGAAAGGAAGAATCCTAAACAATACAGCAGCAAAAGGGACCCCAGAAAGACTGAAACACGTCCTTCTCACACTTGTGCAGCTTGACCCCAAGTGGCTAAGCCAGACTGGAAGTTAAAACAAAGAGATTTATTTCTAAGGACATAGAAATGGCACGAAAAAACAAATAAAAACACCGAAATACTCAGATGTGTTTGTATCAATTTATACAACTGAAAGACTTTACAGATGAAGTGGCAGAGATGTAGGGAGAATGGGAATATTCAACAGGAAGCAGACAGGAAGGAAAGTAACTTCCTCCGAGAGTAGTTCACTTGGCCATGATGAAAACACTCAACTACTGATAGGAACCCAGTTACAATAAGCACAGAGATCAGGAGACAGTGTGATGGACACTACAGCAGAAGGTACACAGGGAAGACTCTGATGTTGAATTCAATAACGTGTATAATTAAAAAAAATCACAATGTAGAATTATAAATATGCCGTGTACAGCAGAGATAAATCCCAAAAGAGTCAGCTAAGGGTTGAAGGGATTTATTTTGGGGATCAGGAGAATGGTATAGGAGATTCCTTCTTTTCATAATAAGCCTTAAGGAACTCTGTGGCTATAGGCATGTGTACTAAAGGCAAATAAAACAAAGAAACTTACAAACCAGGCATTGAGGAAAAAGAAAAACAGAGACACCCCCCGCCCCCTCCACCACACTCTCTTTTGGGTTTTTTTTGGGACAGGGTTTCTGTGTGTTACAGTCCTGGAACTCACTTTGAAGACCAGGCTGGACTCAAACTACTACCCAAGTTTTTTTGTTTTTGTTTTTTTTTGAGATAAGGTTTCTGTGTGTAGTTCTGGCTGTCCTGGAACTCACTCTGTAGACCAGGCTGGCCTTACACTTACAGAGATCCGCCTGCCTCTGGCTCTCAAGTGCTGAGATTAAAGGTGGGCGCCACCACTGACTTGTCTCTGTACAAAAACATGTACAAATATGATGTTAAAGGCAACGTCACCACTGAAGGGGTCTAGTAGCCAATTTTCTAGGCCAAGAACAGAAAAATAAGTCATGGTTCTCTACCTTATATTCCATTTTTCCTGGACACATAGACATCCTAGTTAACCCTCACACTAAATGCTGTATTACTTGAGAGTAAATGGTACTGTAATATCCTCTTACGAAGTGCTGTATCCTACGAAAGAATGAAGATCCCCCAAATATAGCAGTGCTAATCAAAAACAGGAACGAGAGGCTAAAGAGATGGCTCAGTGCTTGAGTGCTTACTACACAGGCTTAAAAAAATAATAAAGAGAGAAGTCTGGATCCCAGGACATGTGTAAAGGTTGGACATGGTCCCTTCAGGCCTGTCATCCCAGCATGGAGGGCCTGGGGCCTGAAGGATCATCAGAACTAGATTCTTGCTGGCCTATTCTAAAAACAAAATAAAACAAAACAAAAACCAGACTCACCCCTGCCCTGGGTTCACAAGAGACTATGCCTCAGAAAGAGCAAGAGTCCTTCTAAAATTCTTCTCTTGTCACTACCTATGAAGGCATGTATACGTACATATAACACAGAATAGACAGAGATAGACAGACAGACTTACACACAGTCACATACAGAATACACATGGAAAACGGGCAAAAATTTGTGGTGGACATGTGGAGAGATTAATGAGAAGTTAGGTCATTACATTCATTGAAAACGTGACAAAGTCGCGCTCTTAGAAACTGAGAAATGTAGATCTGACAACACCCACAACACAAATGTACCAAATAGAAAAGTCACCTGATTTGACATCAAACACGCTAACGTAGTCTATGGAGCCAGCTGCAATGTGGGTACCAGCAGGATGCCAACTGAGACTTAGGATCCGACCTTAGGAGTAATAAAACAAGAAAAAAGGTGACATATAAACTGAGCTCTCCTCCCAATGACCTACATGGCTTCTGCAATTCAGTGTTAGTTTCTCATTCACCGCAGCAGATGTACTGTCCTGGGTCCCACAATGGAGTATCTGACAACTTGTTTTACTAATGTATAAATAGTTGAGGAAAATATGTAAAATAAATACATCCTTTTGAGAACGATCTGGTGGTGACCTAACAAAATTTCAATGTGCACAGACACAGACTTCAGATTAAAGAGACATACTTGCACGGATGCCCAAATATATGATATGTATGGTCATGCACAAGTATTAACATTACAAACAAGGATGGACTGACTACAGGATGATGGCCTCATAAGACCATATCATCCAGTGACATCAGCCATCTTAGTTTGTGTAAGCATACCTGATGATGTTCATACAATGGGATGATTTAACATTGTATTTTCAGAACAGATCCCTGCTGTTAATCAACCATAATTAAGCATGTCTGTCTGTCTTTCTTTCTTTGGTGGTTGTGCTGATTAGTTTTTTTATCAACTTGACTAGACTAATTCTATGACATCTACCGAAAAGTACTGTATCACCTTTCCAATTAAGAAATAACAAAAATCTGGTTACAGTGGATAGCTATTACTAAAGGACACAGAACACACAGCATGCTGACTACTCTCCAAAACAGGCATTGGCAATCTACAGTCTGCTGTTGGTTTGTAAATCAAGTTTTACCAGTACACAATCACAAATCCCTGTGTTTGACGGTTTCTGTGCTACAAGTAGAGTTAGCAGAGACTATTTTGCCTTCAAAGCCTCAAGTACCATGTTGCTCAGTACTTTACAACCCAGAGCCCAAGCACCAGCAGTTGCTCATGATACTCACCAAGACATTTAAATTGGCTAGTAGGGTTAAGAACCACAGCTAGCCTTTAATCCCATCACTTGAGAGGCAGAAGTAGGTGGATCTCTAAGAATGAGGCCAGCCTGGTCAACAGAGTGAGTTCCAGGACAGCGAGGGCCACACAGAGAAACCTTGTCTTGAAAAACAAGCAAGCAATAAAAACAAACAACGGCCAGCAAAGCTTAGAGGTGCATGCCTGTAATCACACTGTTAAGGCAGGACTGCATGAGTTTAAGGGCAGCCAGGGCTACACAGAGTAACAGGCAAGTGCAGGCTACAGTGTGAGAAGCTGTCTCATAAAAACCAGAAGAAAAGGGAAAAAGGAATCACAGCTCTCTTGTGCAGATCTGTAATCTCAGAACTCAGGAAGTAGAGGCAGGCCTACACAGCAGAACCAGCCTCAAAAAGGACACCATTTAATGATAAAAAACAAAACAAAATCAGTTTTAAGACTCTCCATACAATTATTTAAATTTCACAAAACAGGAGTTTTTCTAGGGGTGCACTGCCTAATTTTATGTCAACTTGACAAAGCTAGTCATTTTGGAAGAGAGACCCTCAACTGGGAGAAAAAAAAAGCCCCAACCAGGCTGGCCTGTAAGCAAAGATGTACATTTTCTTGACTGGAAGGGGCCCACCCAGGATGAGAGGTCCTGGATGCTGTAAGAAGGCAGACTGAGCAAGGCAGCACCCCTCCATGGCCTCTGCACCAGCTCCTGCCTCCAGGTTCCTGACCTGCTTGAGTTTCTGCCCTGACTACCTTTGACGATGGACTGTCTGTGGAGCTATAAGCTGATGTAGTCTTTCCCCTCTGCATTGCTTTTGGTCATGGTATTTATCACAACAACAGAAACCATAAGATACACACTATAACTAACACTGACTTTCACAGAAACACTAGTTTTCTACCTTGATTTTCTGTACTTTTGTTAACCAGGCAATCACAACTATGCAACATAGTGAGATGTAGAACTCCTAGAACTTTTCCTTGTACACACAAAAAAAGTATATATACAAAACATTATTTATAGCAGCAGGAAAAAACACCCTCTCCCTAGTGGCACAAAAACATAACTTCTTGTTGAGACTACTCGTCACCCCACCAAAAACAACCCTTACTTTTCTGCCGATCAAAATTTCTTGCAAACTGGATTTTGTCTGGAGTGACCTCAAATAGTTTCACAGAGCCATCCTCACAACCGACCTATTGAGAGAAAGATAGAAAACAGACTAAATGAGTCTTCTATAGGACTACGATTCCCACACACAAATATATACATTGTTTCTTCTCTAAAAGCTATCACTTACCCTAAAACCAAACCAACCAAACAGCTTATCAGAAGGGGTAGGGGACCTATGTTCAAGAAATTGATATGTATACTCCTGTTGACTATACAGTCTAGTCAGAAGTGGCCAAATTTATGCATATGACATAGAATAAAAGTACGATTTCACACATACCTGCCAGAGACCCATGACCTAGTAAAGATTTACTGACCTTTAAACCCAGATGGAAATATAAGATAGTATAAAAGTTAGTACAAGTGAAAAAAAAAAGACATCGCAAAAAATTAAATGTCAGGGTAGAAAGATGGCTCACTGGGAAAAGGCTAGCTGCCAAGCCTGGATAACTTAAGTTTGATCCCAAAGATGTACAAGATGGAAGGAGAAAACCAACTTACACAGTTGTCCTCTGACAATCACAAGCACTCCGCAGCACAGATGCCTCAACCCCCATCACAAATAATAAATATAACTTCACACACACACACAGACACACAAGCGCGCGACTGCAGTGAATCTACAGTAGGACTTAACACCCCATATTTCTGAAACAAAAGTTACTATTAAAACACAAACTATATCAAAACAAAACTAGTCTCTACATCTCTTAGTTCCAAAGTTTAGAAAATTCTGAAATTAATTAACCCTGACATTTCACAAATGAATAAACAAGGTCCAAGCTGTAGTAAGCCTTCTTCTGTCCCACCAGCCTGCTCCCAAATAATGACATGAAGACTTATTAGTAATTATGAAAGCTTGGCCTTACTTTAGACTTGATTTTACCTAGCTCTTACAACTTAAATGAACCCATTTCTATTAATCTATGTTTTGCCCATCCTGCTTCTGTGTCTCCTCTGACTATCTCTCTCTGCCCGGAAGTCCCGCCTATACCTCCTGACTAGCTATTGGCCATTTAGCTTTTTATTACACCAATCACAGCAACACATCTTCACAGTGTGCAAATCTTCCATAAAACCAAACTAACAGCATAAGGGCAAAGTGAGCAGTGATTTATTATTGTATGAGCTTTGACTCTATGTATGTACGTGCGCCACTTTTGTGCAGTGCCCACAGAGGCTACAAGGTGTCAGACTACTGGGAACTAGAGTTGTGAGCCACCATGTGGATGCTGAGAATCGATCCAAGGATCTGTGCAAGAGCAGTCAGTACTCTTAACTGATGAGCCATCCCTCCAGTCTATGACCAGGGATTTTTAACCTTCATTGCCAATTCTAATATTTTGTCTTATGAGTCTTGATACTTAGCTAAGCTTGGAATTTCTGTATGACATAAACATGAGGAAGGAAATTTGAGCGGGTATAAAACTACTCTATTTGGGAATAACTAATAGTTGCTTACTGACCAAAAGCTGAGAGCCACTGGGGCTGGCGGTCATACTCCAAATAGGTCCTCCAAAGGCATCCAGAGCATACTTTATGTTTAGTGCCTGTAGGTCATACTCAAGAATTTCTCCGTTGAGTCCAGCACTAAACAGCCGCTGTCCTTCTGCCCAACATAGGGCTTCTGTAGCCCGAGACTCATGACCTGGGAAAAACTAAAGAAACATCATAACTTTTCCAACCTGCCATGAATTCAAAACTACAGAAATGCTGTAACACCCCAACTTGCAACCATCAACACTTGACGAGTATTTCCCCACAGATAACTAGTATAGGTTTTCACTGTCAAACATTTGTGCCTACTAGACACTTTTATTTCTTTCAGCTTCAAAGTTTAGTTACTTAATATTACTGTACTTTAAGTTATATGCTTGATTGTCTTTTAAACTAGGACTAATTTAGAAGAAGCTTTTCAACTAATATTAAAGAATTAAGATATTTGCCAGGTGGTGGTGGTGCATGCCTTTAATCCCAGCACTCTGGAGGCAGAGGCAGAGGCAGGCGGATCTCTCTGAGTTCGAGACCAGCCTGGTTTATAGAGCTGGTTCCAGGGCAGCTATGGCTGTTACATAGAGAAACTTTATCTCGAAAAACAAAAATAAAAAAATGAAAAAAGAATGAAGATATTCAAGCTTGATCTGGCCAGGCTTATGACTACAATCCTAGCACACAGGTTGCTGAGCAGGAGCATCATTTTAAATCTCAAGCCAGGGTGGGCTACAGTGAGTCCCCATGCATAAAAAAGCTGGTTCAATGTGTCTAATTGGATGAGACATATAATTTCTTAAAACTATTGCAAACTTCTTGACTGTTGGTTATAGGAGGCACAGAGGTCTCTGTGCTTACAGATGAGCACTAGAGAAACCTGGAATGTTAGTACACATGGCTGTTCCTTCAAGGGAAGGAATACACACCCTGTTATCCATCCAGAAAGGCTGGGAGCTTACGAGCCTTTGTGCTAGCTGTGTGGCTAGACTTTTTTAGGCATCTGATCTTGCCCCAGACCCTTATCATAAGCTTGTTTCTCCCAGTCAATCTATAGAACCCATCTTTATGGATTTTACAAGGAGTTTCTGTGTAGTCATGTTTGATCTGCATGTAGCCTACATTGTTCCTCAGGGAGATTTATGTATGCTTTGTTGTATATGCAGAATGAGTAAATCATCACCAAATTGTGCTGTGATAAAATATGCCAAAAATAAACTACTTGGGGGTTAGACTCCAGAAGTCTGAGCTAACATTAGATGGAATTGTGTTAAACCAAACTGCCTTCTTGCTATTCAAAAATCATCTCTCCGGGAGGTGGTGGCGCAAGCCTTTAATCCCAGCACTTGGGAGGCAGAGGCAGGCGGATCTCTGTGAGTTCGAGGCCAGCTTGGTCTACAAGAGCTAGTTCCAGGCTCCAAAGCTACAGAGAAACCCTCTCGAAAAACAAAAAAAAACCCAAAAAAACCCAACCATCTCTCTGTAGGCCTGTGAAAGTCACAGAGAGTCCCAGAATTGACGGTCATTCCCAATCCTGCCCCACAAAACCAATTTTTCTATCCAGGATTTTTCATCTTCTTACTTAACCAGGCAGTCACAGCTATGTTGTACAATGGATGACTTAGTTCTTTTAACAACAAAACCAACTGGGTTTCAAAAGTAAAATACAACAGTATATGGAACAAGGACATAAGGACAAAGGGAATGGAAGATGATTTAATTTGTAAAGGTGCCTGCTACCAAGTCTGAGGACCCAAATTCAACGCCCAGGACCCATATGGTGGGAAAGAACTGATTCCCCCAGGTTGTCCTTTAACTTATACAGGGATGTATGGCACATACACACACCCAAAGGAAAAATGCCAATCAATTTAGTGCAGCCCAATGTACAGCATTAAGAAAATCTGAAATAGTGTACTGCACTATCCTAGACCTCAGAATTCATTGATCACTTGCTTACTAGCCAACAGTAATTTTCAAGTCTTGCAAGGTCCATTCAAACTAAATGCCTTTATGCAGGCCTATTATTGCTAATCTTTTCTAGTTTTTTCTATCATGCCTTTTCTGTGTTTAAACACACAAATTGTCCACTATGTTACAACTGCCTGGAACATTCTAATACAGTGACATGTTTTTGACATCTATAGCTTAGGAATAAAGCTATACAATGGCTGGCTTGCATAAATCAACTTTCTAATGATCATCCACTAATACGTATCTCAAAACATACCTCTATCAAGAGATACAACATGATGACAAACACAAGAGATGCAGGACTGTACACATGCTGAAGCCAGTGTGTCCACTTTACCTGTAAGAGTTGTCTATGATACTGTTCACTCTAGCTTTTTGTTCAAGTCTCAGGTTTTCCTTCCTTCCTTCTTTCCTTTTTGAGGCAGGGCCTTACACTATGTAGCTCTGGCTGCCGTAGAACTCTCTGGACCAGGCTGGACCAGGACTCATAGAGATAAACTTGCTTCTGTCTTCTGAATGCTGGGATTAAAGGTGTGCACTACCACCACCAAAGCCACATGGCTATAGCCTCAAATTTTTAAGTATTTGTTCTTGGATATTCAATATTTTCATATATGTCAAAGTATTTTAATTTTATGCCTGTTTGACACAAACAGACTATGCTTTCTATCTGAATTTGCAAGACCAAGCAACATATGGGTTAAATGGCTTGTCCAAAGGGCTGAAGTCAATGGACTTAAGGGAACACATGTCTCCTTACTCCCAGTCTCTTCATTCGGATTCACTAAGCATGTCTTTCTCTAATGACATGATTGAGGTCAGTAATTCTTAATTTTTAAAGACAATGTGTATGTATATGTGCACGCACATGTATGTACATATGAAGGTCAAAGGACGACTGGTAGGGATTGGCCTCTCCTTCCACCACATGGGTGGCAGAGATCAAACTCAGGTTGTCAGGCTTGCAAGCAAGCATCTTTACCCACTGAGTCATCTTACCAAGCCAGGGGTTAGTAATCTTTTTTTTGGTTTTTCAAGACAGGTTTCTCTGTGTAGCCCTGGCTGTTCTGGAACTCACTCTGTAGACCAGGCTGTCCCTGAACTCAGAGATCTCCTTGCCTCTGGGATTAAAGGTGAGTGCCACCACCGCCTGGCCATCCTGGCCTAATTTTAACGAATAGGAAAGGAGACATGGGAAAAACAGAAGATGAGACTGAATTAGTTAGCTGTTAAAAATACCTACAGGAGAATGACAGAAGAAAATGAGGGAGGGTAGGTAAGAAATGGAGGCCTTATCACTCAACATTACTCAGCAGCAAAGAGCTGAAATAGTCACCAACATTGCTGATCTAGTAGTTCCCCATCTTACAGAATTTGAAGTTAAGCAGTGAAGAGGCCATTAAGCAAATATACAATTATGCTAAGTACAGTGGTCAGAAATGACAAATAGAAAAGTCACAACATGCAACAAGCATACACCCAAGCATTCTTGTCCTGTTTCTGGCAATGACCCATTTGTTGTGGGCAAGGAACTCCAACTGTTACACACACACTTGTTCTTCAGCACTTCAACTCCACGGACGATCCCTAAAGCTTCCTGTCGAGACTGCTTCTCCCTGCTTATTACAGGTCAGAAACGGTCTGTTTACGAATTGTTCTTTACGAATGTAAAAGCTCTGACTCTTGTTTTAACATCGGTACTGGACAAGCACTCAGTCTCTTAGAAACATTTACAGAATGCCTGATCTCAAATGCTAGGCTGCTGGACACTGGATACTCATTTACCCGGCTCTTCTCTCTTGAATTGAGCGGAATTTGCACCTGAAGAAAATTAGTAACCAGTGTCCTTGGAGGGACAGTCTTTGGAGCTTGAGGGATGGCTCAACAGTTAAGAGCACTTGTTTCTGCAAAGGGTTCCCAGCACCCAATGGTAGCTCATAACCTTCTAACTCCAGTTCTAACGGATCCAGTGCTCTCCCTGGACCACCCTGGGCATTAGGCACAACTGAGGTGTACATACATGCACGTAGGCAAAATACTGCACACAAAATAAATGATACTTGATGTGTACCCAAAGACATTTCATCTAATTAAAAATTTCCTCTACTCCCAAATATAGACAATTAGTCCACATCCTTGGAGACCGGTGAACTTGTTATCATGCTACTTGCTATCATGTTCCAGAGTTTTCCGGTATTACAGCGTTTGAAGACCTTTGATTGACAATAGAATGCATACTAAGACTGCCAGCAGGAAATGTTATTTTATCAAAATCACAACGATCTCAACAATTTCCTTTCTTGTAGGGGTCAAAAGAAGATCCAGCACACTTCAGTCCCCAAATGGCACATAGTGACACAGGATTCCGAGGTAGGATCTTTCTACACAACTTCAGATAGACAAACCCTGACCTGCTTTCACCAATCAAGGGATTTCATATATGCTACAGAAGCTTCACAGTTCTAGGCAATTCCATCGCAGGTGGAGTCACTCCATCTATCTTAAGATAGGACATGTAAGTTGTAGACTTGGAACTTGAAATTAACATCAGGACCACCACACCAGGCTCCCTAAAGACTTACTTTCTCCTGAAAGTAGTTTGCTGACAAGTTATAAATTTCCACCGTGCCATCTGTTCGTGAGACAGCCAATCTGTTGGACTGGTTATTGTAAGCCACACAACGGATGCCTGATGGAACATAATTAAAGAAACGTACTCGATGGACCTTAAATTCACCCATTCCTGGGGGGACAAAAAGACATCGTTAAACGTTAACTGGAGAATCTCGCAGGCATTCAATTTATTATCACCACTGCTGGATGAGAGATTCAACGATCTCTCACGTTCATTCCTAATAATGATGTCGTGCCCCAGTAAGGCTCGACCTCCCTTCAACACGGATGTTTCAACAAATTAACCCCCAAAGGCCTACTCCAGTCCTTATCTGTTTTAGCCTATTGGAGAAGAGTTTGAAAATCGGCATTTTAGTAAGAATGCTAAACTCTCAACTTTACTAAGTTTGCAAATGACAGATCCACTCTAAGACAGAGACGTGAGGCTGATGGGGGGGGGACCATGCACAAGTGAACAGCGACAAGACTTGGTGATTTTTCCCGACTGCCTCGTCTAGCAGTTGCCCCGCACACACCTACTGAGTGGAACTTATCTGCCCCTCACTCGTTTACCCTCAAGATTAGGAAGCCACAGGCAGAGAGGGCACGTTTTGAAGAGCGAGAGGCTTCGCCACCCCCTGCCCTCTGCTAGGTCCCAGGAGTGACTTCCACCCCTTGGAACCGGCTATCTGACAATGTTCGCGGGTCCCCGACCCCGGGCGAGCTGCACCCCCTCAGAACCCACTGTCCCAGCTGCCTCCGGAGGTTCTTCCCGAACTCACTTACCGCCCGGCACTCGCTTTCCCGGACCTCACCTCTCTCCGCCCCGGCCCCACGTGCGCGCGCGCGCGCT